>ARYC01000798.1:0-45630 GCA_000711775.1 Oxytricha trifallax | reverse complement strand
TAAAGAAAACTTTCAGAATTACATTGTGAATATTATATCATTAAATGCTTCTTATAATAATCAAAACTATACCATACAATTTTTTAATTCAAATTATTTCAAAATTATAAATAAAATGTGGGTTTTCGATTCTATTCTTATTCCATGTGAAGTTAATTTAGCTAAGCAGACAGTTAATTTTAATTAAGATGTCTACTGCCTCCACCCCCTCTAATGCTTTTCTTAACAATTTATTTGGGATGTAACGAAAGCCTTGACATATTGCCAAGATTTAGTTTTTCCAGCATATTATCGAAATTCCTTTCTAACTCCTCTTAATTTTTAGGTTCTTAAACGATCTGCTATTAATTTTCGATTTCCCCTTTCTCCGTATCTCTCGATTATTAAGCCTAAGCTTTACTTTTCTTTAAATCCCCTAACTTCAGTTAAACTATCTAACTCAATTCCATGCATTAATTTTTAAGTTAGGACACTTATTACCTTGTAATGCTTAACTACTGCTCAAGAAACCTGATTTATTCAGCTTTTCTCTCAAGCTTTTTCATTTGAACTCCTTTCTCCCTTGAAAGTAGTTTATTGTTAGAAGCTAGTTAATGATACATCAAAGTTAATTGCTCGAGATTTTTCTCGTAATTTATGAATTTCTACCTTAGCTCTCTCTATTCTAGGGGTAAACTAGTTTCTAAGCGCTATCTAATTTCTTCTGATTCTTATAATCGTTTCTCCAACTCTTCTATTTTTAAACGCTTTTATTTTAGATCTGAAGCTATAAGAGTTTTTTCCTCTTCATACTATTTTCTCTCTTTTTTGATTAATTGCTAAAGTTTGACGTTCATTTCATGCTCCTTTTGAACGCTGAATTAATTTTGATAATCAATCAGTTAAGCAGCTTTTTCTTGATTTTGAGTATGCGTATCAGTTTTAAATCTCATCAGTTCTTAATTCTTCTAGTCGAGCTCAAGGGTTTTATAGTTATTCACTTCCTCTAAATTTTCACATTTTATAGAGATTTAAGCGACTTATTCTATAAGCTACTCGTTTTATTAATTGAGCTTATCATTTAGCATTGCCATTTTTTCTTCTTTGTCTTTTAGAATCTTTATTGAATGAGCATTCTATGCATAAACTTTCTTAAGAACGTTAACTTTAGTATTGTAGGAATACATTCGATTTGGGAAAATAAATTAAAATTAAACTAATTAAATATTAAATTTATGGCAGTTATGAAAACCAAAGTGACTAAAATTTCAATCTGAGTCGATTCTTTGGTAGATCCCTCAATTTTAGTTGGACTTTACTATTGTGAATATTCCTGAATAATCTCAGGAAGCGAGATATTTTGATTTTGAGATAAGTTCTAAAAAAAGTAAAAGGGATTTTTCTCGCTTGGGAGAAGAGATAAAATCATTATGGAACCACCGTTTAAATTTTAATGCGATCCAGAGATTATAATATTGTCAGGGTTTGGAGACATTTCAAAAACATAACTGAAGTTAATTAATAATTAATTAATTTTAATTTTAATTCATTTTCCCAAATTGAATGTATTCCTACAATATTTAATTCATAAACCTTGTCTCTTTCTCTTTTTAAAGCAGAAAGTAAAAGCTCAACCTATTTCTATTGGCTTTTCTTCATAAAGATTGGATTAAGCTGATTTTATTAAGATGTCGTATCAGTGTCCGGTTAAGGCTCTCTTTGTTAAATGGGTTCAACAAAAATTTAGATCTCTCCGTTTTCTTCAATTATATCAAGATCATCGTCCTAGTCCTAGTTGCTCTGCTGAGTTTAATCATTTAGAGCTGATTGCTTTAACTCTTCTTAAAGTTATAACTATTTCACTTGTTCTTATTACTTTATCATTTCTATGGATTCATTTATGATTCTTTAAGCCTCTGCTTTTTCTTTCTCTTCTTGTTCTTTTAATTCAATAAGCTTTTTTTACTCTTCGATTCTTTGTAATTTTTAAGCTTCTTTAAATTGTGCCTCTATATCTTTAGACTCTTAAATCGATGATCCTGGCACTGCTCCACCTAAACTTACTATTAATTTTTCCAACACTGCGATTCTTTTATTTCTTTCTTCGAGGTCTTTCTCAGCCTTGTCAAGCAATATCTTCAACTCCTAAAGCGTGACTTCTTTGTTAATTTTGGGCTTATTCTTAATTTTCTTGGCTCTCTTTCCAAACCTTAGTGTGCCTATAGTCTCAGCTTCATTGAACATAGCCGGACTGCAAGTTATAATAAGGCAGGTTTTTGAGTTACCGCCAAGTGACTCCGATAGAATACGAGTAAGTTTAGAATCTCTGTAAGGTATATGAGTAGACTTTCCATCAGTCAAGCACTTAATTACGATACCCAAAGTTGTCAGAGATTTGTTAATAGTTTTAGCTTCATCTAAAGTTTAACCTTTTGCTCCAGTTTTTGAAACTTTCTCAGAGCCCGCCAGATCAACAAGGAAAAGCTTTCCTGTTTTTGTAGAGAAATCGGTGTTGTTCGTTTGAGTGATGGTCATTATAAAAATTGAATGAGATCTTGAGGACTATTTATTCATATCGGTGACTCCTATTGCTCGATTTTCATTTCCTAGCTTCATAATGTCAAAAACTTCCTCTTCATCACCAACATAAGTTTCAGTCACATCTTATAAACAGTTATAGGATAATTTAAAAATAATTTAAGAATGATAGATGTAGATGCCTTTTACTTTATCTTCACAAACTTTGAGATTTGTTTTCATTGGATCTAATAAATCCTTTACTCTCTCCATATAAATTTCTATCATTGAAACCTTTACTGTAAACTCAATCATAAATAAATAAGAAATATTATTTAATTTTTTGATATTAGGATTATTTATTAATAAATGAATGTCCTCAGATGCATTTTCAATTTTAGAAAAGACAGTCTTTACCATCCTTGGTATAATACCCTGCTACTCCCCATCCTCTATATCTGGCCCTTACATTGTAAATGTTTTTCCTGACGATGTTTGACCATAAGCTAATACGGTACCATTAAAACCCTCGAGGACACTCTCAATAATTGGTAGAACAGATTCATCATAGATGTCTATTTGTCTGGAATTATAGTCGAAAATTCTATCGAAATTGTATCTGACTTAACCAAACTGCCCAGTGCCTGGATCTGTACCCTAAAAATAAAGAGGGATAAGGCTTTTGAACCAAAATTATCAGAATATATTTGCAAATTAATAATTCATTGAAGTTTAATAAGTTTCTCTTATTTCCTTACTGCTACACTGCAAGTGAATTTGTCTTCAAATTTCACACAAAGTTATTGTCTATAGGATGATTATTGATTATAACTCTCAATTGAGTTTTAATTTATACTTACCCTGACTCATTTTTCTCTCTATCGTTGAGAGGCCTAAATCTGCAAACAATATTCATATTTATATTATAATCTTGAATAAATTATTCTTTGTATTTTTTTATTTCTTGACACATATAATTAATATCATCAAAAAGTATAAAAGTTATTATTTTTTGTGAATAATCATAATTTATTATTTTATCGTTCATTAATTTTAGAATTACTTCAATGAAAAATGTTCCTATTATCCTTAGTATTTATAACAATTATATATAAATTTATTTTAATAATTATTATATATGCCTACTTGATATAATTATAATTTCATTATAATTATATTTTCATAAGCATATTCAAATTTTTAAGTTCTAGCCATATTTTTCAATTATTCTCTGAAATTACTTGATGTAGCGAGCTAAGCTGACTCCTTAACTGCATCTGTTTAATTCAATTATTCTTGACTGTTAAGGAACTGCATTTAATTGTACTTTTATCCCATTTCAGCTATAATTAAGATTATTTACCTCAAATTTTTATTTACCTAATATTTTATGAGTAAAAAAGATAAAAACTTCATAAAATCAATTATTATCATTATGATTAAATGATTGTTACAATTATAAGTTAGAGAGTTAATGATCTGAGGATAAGAATGATTGATTGTTTCGCTTTTAAGTAGTTTATATTTACCTGAAACTCATAAGAATTTAATCATCCACGTTATTGAAAGTTTAAGATCTTTATAACCCATTTTATATCTCCTCTTTTTAACTATTTGAATCAACTTGATTGTTTTAGAAACTCCCGTCTTTCATACTTATCATTTGTTAAATTGCTTAAAAATTTAAGGGAAAAATTAACAGAATAATTTATTTGCAAGTTTTATGAAATTTCTCTAATAAGTTTTAATCTCTTGCAATTATGATTACTTTTTTAATTACTATTATATAATTACCTTTTAAAAAATCCTATACACTATTTCTCTTCATGTGATTTAGTAATCCACCCTCTTTATCCATATGCATAATAACTTAAGTCTAAAGTAATTTGGATTTACTACTGGGAGATCTTCGTTTTTTTCGATGACTACTCTGAGTTTTATTGGCAAATTTAGACTATTGGAATGAGTTTCGTTTCTTAGAAATGCCTTTCAAATCAGAGAGTTTGTTTGCAATGTCTTTGTTTAGTTTTTGAAATTATTCTTAATCAAACTACATATTCAGTTGAAATAAATTGTGATAAAAAATTTACATATAGAGTGGAAATTTTGGAATTGATATTTTATAAGAAATAAAATTGCAATTTATGAACCGATCTAAAAGTATTTTGTTTAATATAATTTGTTATTATTAAGGGAAATTCTTTTATTTTATACTAATTACTCATACCACTATCATACTTACGAGACAATAACCTCTACTCTTCTATGTTAAACGGCACTTCACTAAATTAACTAGAATATCTGTTATTTGAATTAACCCCAGCAGTTTGAGGGTGATTCTATGTTTCAATTGCAAACTACTACAACTTTTCATTAGCTTATTTGAGATTGTTAATCATGATTTAGTTATCACTTTTCTTCTTTTAGTGATTCCCAGCGGTTTTAGGCTGAGGAGTTTTCACAAAAACTAATTGTCTATGGGATGAGCTCATTTAAGAAGTATCATGAGCCCCTGCCTGTTAATTTACTGATTGATGAAGGGCCAAATCTTTACTCAAATTCAAGTATTTTGTTGTGTAAGCGTTCGAAAGTACGTTTGATTATTAGGCAGGTTGACTGTCTTGATAGGCAGTCTATACTGTTAAATTGTGAATAGACTTCTAGGAATCATAAGTTAAAGGGTATATAAGGGATTTTTGATGGGAATTTATTATTTTAAGATCTAATAAAATTTATATTTCTCGAATGATAAATTAAAATAGCAAATTTATTACATTAAATTAGGCAAAAATGGTATATTAAAAAAATTTTAATTTAAAATTTTATCTTATTATTACAACGAGATTTAAAAATGTTTTTCTTGCTTATCTCAAATATTTTAATTTTAGGTTGACCTATAAATTTAACTGTTTAATTTTATTTTTCTAATTATATCATTTGTATTATTCTTACTTATTATAATTATATTTGAGTTATTAAGGTTATTTTTGCTTTGCTTTATTGAGCTTATACCTGTGCCTACATTTTTAGATTATTAAATTGCTAAGCTCGGTTGCTATTTATGTGAAATTTACAAATATCTAAAATAAATAGAATTATATACAAATATGATTCTTTCTCCAAATACTAATTAGAAAGTTAGAAAATTAAGGGAACATAGTTGTCTAGATCATTCTAGTCGTACTGCCCGAGATTACAAATTTTTCATACGGATCCCAATAAAAACTTCCACTTGAGTGGCACAAATAAATCTTTGGAAGTTAAACCACCGAGAGTAGTAGGAGTTATTCCGGCTCTCTCAATAGATCCATCATATGAGACTAACTTTTCTAGCCGTAGCTTCAACTAACTAAGCAATCTTCGCGAGTAGTCCCTTTATCTAAGGAACACAAACTCAAAAGTAGTTGTGACTTCTATGAAGCATATGATAAGACTACAATAAACCAAACATTGAACCACGGAAAAACCAAGCCCACTCCAATCTCATTTAATGAGAATTTTCAGCCCTTAGATGTTCTACTAAGGCGAAAATCCGCATTAAAAAGTCCATAATAACTAGTCACCCTCTCTTAATGTCTACACTACAAACAGAGAGAACATTTCTCAAAGAAAACAACCTTCAGTACAGACTGATAGAGTCTCAATTCACACAAGTAAACATCGAACCAACACACATAACTACAAAGACTGAGCAACAAAACAACTAAAATAAAGAACGAGTTGCAAAAAGTCTAAGGAGAAAGAACTTAACCTCTCCCCCCCATTGACACCTAAAAATCTCTATATCAAATAGGACTCAATGGTAAATCCCATCTGAACGTAAGATATTTGAAGAATCACTCCCACTAAACACCAAGATATTCATAGAATCACCCAAGGAAAAATTAAGGAATCACCCAGGAATCACCCAAATAACTATAAGATATCAGGTGAATCACCCAAACAAAAAGTTAGATACTTAATAAGGAAAATTTCGACATTAAAACAAATACCTAATACACTTCTATTTAATACCGAGTAATCAATGGGACCATACATACAATAACACACAACCACCGACACCTAAGCACAAACCATTAAGTTACTTTTACCAGCTACGCTGGATAACCACAAAACCCCGAGACCCCTAAATCCCTAAACCCCATAGATACTGAATGATAATCTCTAATTGAACCAATAGAAATTAAGATTTTTATCTTATCAAAACATTCATAGTATTTAATACTAAAAAGGTTTTGAAATTTCATATTAAATAGTAATAAATAAAAATATGGCAAACCTTAAACACCTAAAGAACAATAACCTATGGCGTCCCAAATGTGACAAATAAACATGTATGGAGAAAGTCTTTGACTATAACAGTTAAGGACTTCAACAACAGCTGACTGAATATATCAGCTTCACAGTCTATGAAGATAGACATTATCGAACTCCTGAAGAAGAAGCAGTTGAGCTCTCAAGATAGATTACCTAGTTCTATAAAGAACAAATCTATATTTACCAGTTGGAAAGACATATGTTGAAAGAGAGAACATCATAGTAATTCATAGATGAATTACATGACACACAAGAAGAAATGACAGACAAAGGACGAATTTGAGATTGTTTAAGATTTATAAATTTAAAATATAAAAGGGCATGTCCCTTACATATACATAACGTATATATTCATCCGGGGGGGCCTTGAGCCCCCGATGAGGATTAATTATTATTATTATTATTATTATTATTATTCTTTCTCCAAGATAGAAATAGGTCAGGCAGCATATAAATTGATTTAATGTTGTGAAAAAAGGGCATTTAATGAGGATTTCCATAAAATGCTAAAAATCATCATCATATACAAATTATCGAAGAAAAAAAGTATGACAAAGTTCTTTATGGTTTAAAATTTTAGAATTTATAATAAAGATTTAGTCACTTATAGCTACTTTGATTTTAAAGGATCAATCTCTAGAATATAGTTTCTAAACTTTACATAAACTTAAATTATAAATTACTTTATCATTTAATTTTTCTTTATTCTTTCTTGTGTTGCATAATATTGCCAAACATTGAATTTTAATTTACATGAACAACAGCCATTTAACTTATAGGTATTAATTTTTAGGTTTTATTGAAATTTGTGGAAGTTTTACTTCTTTAATTTTTTTCAGCCAATTTTTTAAACTTCTCAATGCCAATATCTGACAAAGCCTCTACTATTCTAGATCTTATTACGGTATTATCCTTATTTTTGCTTATATTTTTAGATCTCGATCTGCTTTATGAACTTTTCCCTGGACTGTATTTTTATAGGTAGTTCTTAAGACTATTCAAATCTTTGAATTATATGACACCTTAGTTTTAATTCATACTGCTCTCTTGATATACTATGCTTTCATCCTAGATCAATAAATGATTAAGTTTTGAAGATTAATTCAATTAAGCATCGATTTGAGGCTGTAGAACTTTATTCTTGAGGACTTGGAAAGAATGTTCTGTGTTGTTGAAAGTGTTTAAACTTCGAGAGAGAAGTCTTCGTTCATTAGGGCTGAAACTTATTTCTTCATCGTCTTTGTACATGTTAATAAAATCGAAATCTGGCATTTAAGTTTTATAGGAGGGAAAATATCTTACTATTTTGATGTATCTTTATTAATGAGTATCTATTTTAAAATGAATTGATATATTTTTTTTAGAAATATAAACTAGATTTTTATTGCTCTCTTAATATTTGGTATTTTTATTAAAATTGCATTTTTAAAAGTGGTCTTTTTGAACAAATATTTTAATTAATTTATTTTTAAATGAGTAACTATTCTTCAAACCATAAACATTCAAGGATTATTTTTATAATTTATATATCTTTATTTTATCAAAAATATAATTATTTTTATATAAAGTTGAATGGCATTAACCAACTATAGTTTCATTCTTAGAAAATTAACTTGGAATCATCATTGATTATCTTTAATTCCTTTAATTTTTAATGATATTTTGATATCTATCCTTGCGTGATTAGAAAAACTGCCTTGATAATTTCGTATGTGGTCTCATTTAAGACTAAATTATTTCTTAATTATTTGATTGCTTATCTTGATTATACATGTCAAATTCTTAATTCAAATCCACCAAATAAAGTCTGTCATCTCTTTGCTAATCATAAAATTATTGCTGAGTTGATTAATTTAATTTGTTTATCTAAACGTTTATACCTGGAAACCCTGAAAAATAAGTGTTGCTTAAACTTTTATTGTTGTTTCTATTACTAGTTATTTCATTTATCTCTGATTAAATCAAGTTTTCTCTCTATTATTCGATTCCTTGTTTAAAATTTGTCTAAGTTTAGTTTTAAGTATTATAGTTAGAAGTACCTACTATTCCGTTTATTAAATCACTTGGGTTTGAATAGTGTTAATCTAATTTATTTTCAGTTTATAATTCTTCTTCTTAAATGGGGTCATTGAGCTTTTAAAGATGCTTAAATACACTACTTTTAGGCGATAATTAAATTTACTATTGAGTTGAATAATTTGATTCATCTATATTATTTGATTAAGTTTAATCTAACCCATTTTCATTATTTTCACTTTAATTTTAGATGTCTTATTTTTAAACAGAATCTTGATTACTTTTCTAAAGCCAAGCTCTCTCCACAGCTTACCTTACACTTTCAATAGCTTATTAATATTAATGAAGGTCTTTACAAATAATATGAAGGAAATAAATTAATTCATAAATTATAATGATTTGTTATACTGATATCATCTCTGGATCTTAGTAATCCGCTTGTATTCTTAATTTTATCAATTTTATTTTACTGAAATTTTCCACTTGTCCCATTACTTTTATAAACCCCAAAACCCCCTCTCTAACTCGAAGCAGCCCAATTTTATGATGTATTCTTTGATTATTCATTTTAATTTAGGAGCTTGTCTATAAAATCTAATTTCTTTGAAATATTTCTCTCTTCCTCCTATAATTTCAAAATATTATCTAAGTGTACTTTTTGTTCAGTTTCTAGGTTCTCGAAGTTTACGAGGTCAACTTCAGATTTTGTCTATTGCTCATTAAAATTAGAGTTATTTAAGTACTATTAATAAATTATACAAATTAGTGAATTTCAACCTAATTATTGACAGATTTTCATATAAACTTAAAAATTTTACAATACTCTAAAGGATTTACATTTGATGATGAGCTAGCATATTTATTATTGAACTCATTTTATTAAATCTAGACCTTCTCTTGGCTATTCATTAAGAATGATGCTTAATTGATGAAACTCTGGTTTATCTAACTTTCTCTATATTAAGTGTGATCTGAGCTCTTCATGTATTTATTTCTACTGCCTCTTTACCCTTTGTCAATCCCAAAAGTCTATTGATTTTATAAATGTTAAAAAGTAAAACTTTAATCGTAGACTTCTTGAGATTATTCTCTGTCGTTAGATTCATGAGTGTAATTAATGTTTTAGTTTTAAGTTCTGGAATTCATGGATTGACGAAGAGTTGAAGAGAGTTGTTTAGCTTTATTGGTAAGTTGGGCTGAGTGGTTATTATTATTTCTCTGAATTTAACTTACAATTCAACGATGATTGCTAAAATAAATATATAAGATAATGTTAATGAAAATATAGTACAATAAAAAAGGGGCTAATAAAAGCTTTAAGTATATTGTTAAATAAATGAGAATTAGATTTAAATAATAGTAAAAATACAGATAGCATTATGCTGAACTTACCTTTACTTTGCATATAAAAGTGCTGGTGACTGATTTGGTATAAAACTCCCTTAAAAGGACGTTATATTTATTGCTTTCATTAATACTTCTTTTTAATTTAATTATAGTTTAATTGATTTTATTTAATTTTGCTTTATTTTTATATCTTATATTTACAAGAATTTATATAGGATAATTGCAAATAAATTCTCCTTATATAGTATTGGAAGAAAATATTAATTTATTGTGAAAGAATCAATAAAAATCAGCATTTGAAAGAAAAATAATGAATCAAATTAAAGTATTAAAAGCTATTTTTAGTATCGAGAGAAAGCATTTTAGTAAAATTAATATATTACTATACCTTCCCTTTTAATTAATTAATCAAGGTATTTTATAAAGAATTCTAGTCTTTAAAGTATAGAATAGTATCAGAAATTGAATTTTAATGATTTATTAAGGATTATTAATTGAATAAAATACTTCTTTAAATTATAATATTGCTAAATGTTAGATCTATATTTAATGTAGAATTTGCATAATAAATAGAGAATTATTGACAAATTTTATGAGTTATGAATAATAACTCACACAAATATTTAAGTGACAACCTAAAAGATTCATATTCACATTAATTTAGTCATCAACACACATGGAAAGTTCAATACCTCAAAGTCACAATGGTCTTGCTCTAGGCAGAGCACTATTCTTCGAATTTTTAGGAACAATTAATACTATTATTTTACTTAAAATTTTTAATTATTCTTTGAGTGATATCTTAATTTAGAGATGTTAAATTTTAGTTCCACATTTAGAAAACTTTTACCAAAAAAATATAAATTTATTAAAATTTAAATGTTTAATGGGCGTCGTGTACGCATTCAATTTCACAGCGAATAATTATTTCTAGAGAGCTATGACATATTTTGCTTTTTGGGTTTTGGCTGTTGCTATTTCTGGAGCGCACTTCAACCCAGCCACCACCCTAGCTGTGTACCTGGCTGAGGGCAAATTTGGAAAGTAAATCGGAAGACTTTTACTCTACTGGTTGTTCCAACTTATGGGCGCTTTCGCCGGTATACTAATGGTTTAATAATAAGACGTTTATAACAAGATACAATAATTATTAAGAATATTCATCATAATGACTTTATTATATTTTTATTAAAGCAATATTTTTAAATTTAACAATATTCTTTTTTACAATTAAGTTCAAAAATTACACTTTCTTAACTTTAAAGCTTATTTTTTTTTCTCAATTTGAAAATGGTAATTAAATTAATTTCAGAATAGCTCCTAACTTAGTTAACTTTAAAAATAAAATACTTATTAGATTAAATTTTTTTATAGAAATTTTTGATAAGCTTAAAGTTATTAAATTATTATAGAAAAAAGACTCCTCATTTAACTCCATATTTATAAATTACAAATTTTATCTATTATCATTCTTTTGGGGGGGGGAAATTTCCTGCACTCGTGATAGTTTCCTGCACTTTTTTTATATGTAAAATTTCATAAGTTTAACAATAAAATTTTTTCTACAACCCATGAAATTTAAGATATTTTTTATATCATATACGAACTGCATGAAAACATAGTGTTAAACATTATCTAATATTATATACCATTGAAAGAAATAATTAGAATTTTAACAACAATTGGATAAAATATTTGGAATTTCATTAGTACAGAGAGAACAATATTATGGTTGAGATACAGAAGTCTACTAATATCAGATGGAATCTATATAGTGGATAAATTTTATCCTTGCTTGGATGGTGATTAGATTCCATGTTAATAAAGATATTGATTAATTGAAGAATAGATTAAGTAATAATATATAAAAAAATTAGTAATTATTAATGTTTAATGTTTATTGAGCGACGAGCATGGAGCACTAATCGGTGCGGATTCTGATGTAGTTGGAATGCGAGGGACACGGCCCCCTGGACTAAGCTACTGTAACTCAACTGTGCAGACTAAGGTAGCTCCGAAGAGTCAGGTGTTCCACTACTAGGTACTACTAACTACAGCTAAGAGAGCTATCACAGTCACAAATGAAGGCGCAACAATCTTGAAATCTATTCATGTTGATAACCCAGTTGCTAAGATCCTCATTGATATCTCTAAGTGTCAAGATGAAGAAAAAATATATTAGTAACACCGACCCAACTAGTGAGCACAGGAGTACCCTCTACCTACTGAATACGGGTCAGATACTAGAGGTCCAGATAAATTCCGTAGACAAAAAATAAAAATAATCAAACTAACTAACCACTGTTCAAACAGTTGAAATTTGTATGCTCAATAAATATTAAACATTAATAATGATTACCTCTAGTTGGGGTATTTAATATTAGAGATCAATTTTGATTTCTTTTTTTATTTCTCCCATAATTCACTAATTCACTAAAAAAAATTATGTATTAAATTTTGTTGATAAATGTGATAAAAATCGAATTCTAAAAATGAAAAAAAATTTAGTGCAGGAAACTAACCTAAAAATTTTTTTTTATAATGGACCGGTGCAGGAAACTTTCCCCCCCATTCTTTTTTATTAAATATCTTTTAGGGTGCTTTGTAATAATTTAATTTGTTATAAATTGACTATTTCAGTAATGATTGAAATACTATTAAAATATTAAATCTATTAATTTGAAAAGTAATGGTGTACTTAATCTTCAATGAGCCAGTGCAAGGTTACTTCTTATGGCCATCTCAAAACATTGTTGGAAACGCGGGTGCCACTAGATTCTTCTCAGAGTTCCTGAATGTGTACTACGGAAAGATTCTGTTCTTAGAGATGTTCGCTACCTTCATCTTTTGTTACGTCTATCTCAATCAAAATTAATTAAATTTCGTGGGATTATATTGACACTGGTAAGCATTAAGCTTGGCAAATGATAAATTCAAAATCAGTAAAAAAATACTACAATTGTTTAGATTTATTAAATGTGATATACAGTCCAACTCTCCGTACAGTAGATGAAATCCTAAAGGGTATAGCTGTGGCTTTAGTTCTATATATCTGCTACGCCATGGGTGCTGGGTCTGGATCACAATACTCAATAACTAATCTAAGAATTTCCCATTATTTCTCTTTGTTAAATTCCCCAATTAATTCTTATTTAATCTATTTGGATCAGGTTTGAATCCTGCATTGGCAATTGCTCAGACTTGCTACTAGGTTGGATTCCTGAATGCATTTGACTTGGATGGCAATAGATTCGCCAGTGCATGTTGGTGCTATATTGCCTTCCCACTTATTGGAGCAATCTTCGCTGCTATATTATTCAGAATTCGTGTTGCTCTTGATAACAGAGCACTCAAACAAAGAATACACATTTTTTTCATAATATTAATAAGATATAATTTCACAAAAATCCTTTAAAAAAGAGATATTGGAGTCGAAGGCAGAGAGGAAGTAGCAGCTTGAAATTATAAGTTAATAATACTATTTTGGAAATTGAATTCAACAACTATAATAACTATCAATTTTACTACGTTTTGTTAGTTAATATTTTATCTCTCTAAACTTTTACTGCCATAAGTTAATTTTTTCAATTTAAATTCAAACTTTAAATTTATCTCTAACAACTCAATTTTATAAGAAACTATTAATTTAAATTATATATATTCATTATTAATTAACTTTTCCTAATTTTAGTTATATTATAATCATGCTATAAATATAAAGTATTAAGCATTTCAATTAAAATTTCCATTTTAATTTACAATTAATATTGGTATTAAATATTCCTTAAAGAGGTGAAAATTGGAGTTGATAGTATTACTGATGTTTTATTTTATTTGAAAATGAATTTAATTTGTGTGACTGAGAGAATAGACTTTATTTTATGATTCAATAGGAATTATGCAAGTTAATTAACTAAGATATCTCATATAAAATAACAATTAATTTATTGACACGCAAGAATAGTACAAGCTTAGCACATTTTACATATACAATTCTTACTTTTTTATATAAAAATGAAGCTATGGAATCTTTAAGAGTTAGGTAAGAAAGATAACCACCAATTTCAGCAACACCCGGCTACCCCTTAAGTGGGCCCGAACCACTCTTGATTAATCAGAAGTTTGTTAACACCCTTGTTATAGTTTCGAGAGAGAGTTAAAGAACAAGTTAGCTCAAAAGTCAAGTGGATCTCAGAGTGAAGAAACAGTCCTTCCAAGAAAAAGCTAAAACCTAACTTAAAACTTGTCTTATCACTCTTTTTTTCTATTCAGTAAAATTCATAGAATTTAATATAGCTTGTTTGGAAACGGCACCGTCGAGCCAGAGGAGTTCGCCAAAGCAATTGAAAAGATTGGTATCATGATCCCTACTAAAAGCCATATAATCATATTCTTTGGTGCGCGAAAAAGGTGCCAAACGACGCTTGTACACCCAAAGATACACTCTAGATATTTAATTTTATTTTATAGGATTTGGATGCTCTCTTCAGCATTTATGACACTGATAGAAGCGGTGCTCTTGACTATAAAGAGTTCTCATAAGCTCTCTTCAACAAAGATGTGAGCGGAGGTAGCCCATATAAAAAGAATTGTAATTAATGATTGGGCAACAGCGAGGATCTCGTTGAGAGACATTTATTTAATATATAAAGAGGAGCTAGAGGCATTATTGGTCTTGGAAAGCAAAAAGTTATATATATATTTTTTACTATATCTTTATGAATGTTACTTCGACTCTGACAGAAGTGGCTTTCACTTTAATATTTAATTAAATTACTTAATTGCCAATTTCTTTGATATATTAAATTATTATTATGTGTTTTATGTATTAGAAATTATCTTGAATTGTTTAAATTCATTAAAAATTTTACTTAATATCCTTATATTCATAAAATTAAAAGATTTATTTTTATAAATTATTTTTTAATAATAATTTATATAAAAAATCAAAATATCAAACATCTAATCCATTAATTCTTTAATTTTTTTATATTTCTTGACTAGACAACATTTATAGATCACAGAAAAATATAAAATTAACCTTATTTATATATGCTAAACAATTTTGAAAAGCGATTAAGTCTTTATTTTGTATATTCTCGTAAAATGCTATATTTTTTCTCTCAAAGTAATTTAAATTTTAAAACATTAATAAAATAAAACCGATTAATTATTTATTACATAAATTATTGTTAAGAAACAGTCCTTCTGAAATCATTCAAGTATTTCGATCTCAATGGAAACGGCATTTATATTAATTAAAATTATCCCTACTAAACAGGTAAGCCACTCATTTCTATTTCACAAGCAATTTATCTCTTTGGTGTTCTTTAAATAAGTATCATAATAAAGTAGCCCATAAAAGGGTGGTGCCAGTGGCAACATTCAATATTAAAATCGATTAAGAGACTCAGAACCAAGCTTGCATCTAGAGGAGCTGAACCTAACCAGAATTATTAATAATGAAAGCAATTTAGAATTATGGACGATAACAACAGCAGATCACTCGATCTCTACGAGTTCACTAAGGCCATGAAGGACTACATGCTCGGTTTCTCTGATTCCGAGATTAAGACCCTCTACGCTTACTTCGACTGAAAATATTTGCATTACCATAAATAGTAAGTTATTAAGAAGTGGCTCAGTCGATTATGACGAGTTCTTGAGATCCCTCAGAGGCCCAATGAACCCATTCAGAAGAAAGCTAGTCGCCCAAGCTTACAACAAGCTTGACAAGGATAGAAGTGGTTTCATTGATATCAACGACATTAAGGGTGTCTACTCAGCTAAGTCCCACCCAGATGTTCTGAGTGGAAAGAAAACCGAAGAGCAAATCTTGCTCGAATTCCTCGAGACTTTCGAAACTCATCACTCACTTAGAAACAACGATGCCCCAGATCACATTGTTACCAAAGAAGAATTCGACGAGTACTATAACAACGTTTCAGCCTCAGTTGATAACGATCAATATTTCGAACTTATGATGAACAATGCCTGGAAAATTAATGATGGTGATAGAACCTACGGTAGCTAAGTTGATATTATTTCACTGCTGCTGGTGGAAGACCAGGTACTAGCTCCCAACAAGCTTACTCCAGACCCCAAACTGGAAACAGACAAGCCGTCAACTCAGGTTACAACCCATCATCTACTGCTAACAACATCTTCGGTAACTCCTCAGTAAAACCTTAAATTTCATTATAACTCAACAGCAATAACAACAACCAGATGGTCCCCCCATGAGTTACTCAGAGCAACAACTCCTTGAGCTCTTCAGAAGCAAGCTCGCTGCCAGAGGTGCCAGAGGACTTATTGGTAGAGAAAAATATTTTAATTTCTGATGACGACAACTCCAAGGATCTCGATTGTAAATCATAATATTTTTAAATTCATCAGAGACTTCAGAGTAGGTCTTGAAGATAAAGACGATTTAATATTAATAATATAACTAAAATGTAAATGGAATTAATATTTGTTTATCTATTATTAATTTTTTGTAGTCAGGTTTTTATCATTATTAATGCATGTTTAGATTTTTTTCTAATTAAATTAACATTTGTTTTAATTTATTTGGTTTAAGAAAAAATTTGCATCAATTTAGTAAAAAAAGTTCAATTGTTTTTAATCTATAATTAATATTTGAGATAATAGAATTTAAATGAAATGCAAATAGATGCATACATATATTAATATTTTGTAAATATATTTGGATTAATTAATAGTTTTATAATGAGATTTATATCAGGAAAGATCGACTACGAAGAATTCTTGAGAGGTGTTAGAGGTGAAATGAACCAATTCAGAGTTAACCTTTTGTTTGTAACAAACATCATGGACAAGGATAAAAGTGGAATTCTTGAATATTTTTTATGTAAATACATTATACACACCTTTATTTTAAGCAAACCTACAACGGCAAGATGCACCCAGACGTCAAAGCCGGCAAAAAGACTGAAGACGATATTCTCCTCGAATTCTTGGACACCTTCGAAGCTCACTACAGTTTCAGTGGAAAAAACAATTATTAAAATTAATAGCCTTATAAATTTTACATTTTGATTTAAGAACATTAACAGCTAAATTAGCAATTTTACTATTGTCATATTAATTATAAGAAAAAATATTGTATAAATTTGTAATTGAAATGTTTTTGAACCTACGGTAAGGCATGGGCTGCTAAGGACGATGGTGCTGCTGCCAAGAAGCAAGGTGGCGCCCCAGTTGGCACTGCTGCTGGTGAGTAATATTAAATTGTTCTAATCTAAATTAAAACTCAGGAAAGCCAGCTGCTCAACAGCATTAAATGATTGCTAATTTTTATTAATTGACTTATTGGTCTCGCCAAGTAATTCAAAATTGCTGATGATTTAATTTAATCGATGCCTACGAATTCAAGAAAGCCATCAGAGATTAATATAGTTATAAATAATTTGAAAGATAAAGACTCAGAGAGACTTTTCAGAGTTTTCGATAGAGATAGATCAGGAATATTAATAATTTTAAATATAATAAGTATAACCTTTGCAAGAAAGCTTTCAACATCATGATCTAATAATCACACTTTACTCATATAATTCTTGATCTTGATGATATTAAGCAAAACTATTTTTCTTAATTCATGACTAGCCTATTACAGTTTCACTCACGAGAACTCCAGAGATGGAAGAATCGACATGAACGAGTGGATTGAATACTACAACAACGTCTCCATGAGTATTGATGACGACAAGTACTTCGAGTTAATGATGAACTCAGCCTGGAACCTCGACAACTCCAGAGTCACCAAGAAGGGATGGGGCGGAGAATTCTGAACACCATAGCAAAGAAGATGACTATAATCTTTGAAAACATAATAGTCATTTTATTAACATGCAATATTTTGTACCTTATAAATAAAATGGAGTATTTTTTAAATAGGGTAGAATATATTCACTAGTAAATTTGGAATAATTAAAAAATGAATAGCAGAAAAAAAGTTACTAACTATCCTTTGAACATGCAAGTTTTAACTATTTCTCATAAAAATTTTACATCATAAAATTGAGTTAAATTATTATATATAACAGCTAAAACAGCCTTCACTATAGATAAACTTCATATATTTCTTAACTTTTTGATGTCTATTTAAATAAATAAGATATATTCCAAAATTCTCAAATATCCTTAATAAATTTCCATTTAATTTGAAAAATAGATTAGATACGATTTTATTTTATTTCCCAATTTCATCCTAGTATTTAAAAGTTTTATAATGATAAAATTAACATTTTTGAGCGAAAGAATTAATCAAGTTATTATATCATGATTTGATAATAATAATTATAAAAATATTTCCTTTAAATGGCATCATCATAATTTGGGAAAAATTGATATCAACTTTGTGAGTCTTTGTTTAGATAATTATCAAAAACCCATAACCCCTTAATGAGGTTTCTAAGTGCTTTAATTTTGTAGGGAATTTGTTAGGATTTGGGGTTAATTAAATGCATAGCAAGCTATTGGGGTTTATTTATGATAAAGACTATATAGAATTAGAGTTTAAACAGCGATATGGATGTGATCTATACAGTGAATAAGTCAAGCCAGTACTTAATTATTAGTCAATTGCAATTCTCTTAAAGCGAAGTCCGTCAACTCTTCGCTCCTACTGCCTTATAGCTGTATAATTAAAGCAAAATTATTGGGCTCATTTCTCTTTAGACCAACGAGCTACTATGCTTCATCGTCAATACTCTGAGTTGAAGATCTCTGATTAGTCTATAGCAAACATCAATTTACGAAACGGTTACTTTTATAAAGGTGTGAAACGTATTTAGAGAGTGATTGATTTCAAACTGCCATTATACATCTATAACTTAATTTATATTTATAATTAAATGCAGAGAGCCCAAAAGAATAATATATAATTTATTCATGCTGACGAGACTGTGTTTACATTCAACATTTCCATCTAGAAGTCTTGGCATAAGAAGCATTGTAAAATAGAAGTATATCACTAGAAAGTCAAGGTATTAACAAAGGAAATTCTTGGAGGAATTAGCGAGGATGCTGGTTTTAGAAACTTATGTTATTCATCATCGTTCTAATAAAACAGAGCAGTATATTTAGTTCTTAGAACAGCAGAGAATTACCTTGAATAAGATATTATACTGTTTAGTGGTAATCTTTCTGTTTAAAAGACTAAAGAAACAAGAAAGATTTAAGAACAACTTAGAATAACGACAGTGTTTAATATCCCCTACAATCCATAGAATAATGGAATGAATTCTACAGAGGTATACTAAAAGGCAATTACAAGAAAATGCTGCTATACCACTTGATGCATGACTTACCTATCGATACAGTAGACTTTATTAAAAGTTCAGTGAAGAGAGTAATAATTAATTAGCTTAAAATTTTGCTAAAGAAGGGAGAGAGAATTAGTAAGATTTCCAAAAAAATAGGTGACGATATTAATTAATATAGCGTGAAGAAATGATGAAGCAATATATATACTACGAATTAAAACATGGAATAAATATAAAATGTAAATGATTTATATACTAAAATCTATAAAATAATTTAAGTTTGACTAACATATTGTACTATTAATTTTGTTTGATTTATTAAGTTATTTTATTTTGCTAAAGAAATATTATTAATCTAAGATTTACTCATTAATAATACTATAAATACATTGAGTAAGCTTTAGTACATTTTGTCAAAAAGCTGTAACATATTTTATATAATTTATTTTTTATTAATAGGGTATAATTGTTATTATAATAATAGCTTAATCTTTAAATTTGAATAGTTAGATTAGAATTATTCATGCATAGTTTTAATTAAAAAAATATAAACTAAAACTAATGAACTTTTAGGATAAAATGAACTATCATTTACTCACATATAATATTGCATATAGTACAATTATGATAAGCAAGATATAATTTTTATATAAGTTTTAAAGTAAAAATCAAACAATTTAATTAATATATAATGTAAGGCAATCGAAAAAAGTTGGGCAATATTTCTCGATTGCCTTACATTTCCAGTAAATAAAGTGATGTAAAACAATAAAGTTATTAAAAATTATATTATATTATAAATTATTAATGTATTAATCATTTAAATCACCTGAATATTTAAAATTTTGACCAAATGTATACAAATAAGTCTTAGAGTTAAGTTAATGAGTAAATAAGTCATATTAACAATTCTTTCTAAGGAGTTGTCTTCTCTTTCTTTTCTTCTTATTGTTGCTTCCCCCTCCTAAGTTTCTTCTCTTACTGCCAGCTCCAGCATCTATATTCGTTGACTCTGGAAACTAAATATTTGAATAAAATCTCTTGCTAACTTCATAATTTGTATACTACTTTCGCTCTCTGTGAAGCTTGCTTTATTCCTTCATCAAGAAGATGCCAGTACCTGATTTTTCTAAAGAGTTAAGCTAAAAATTTAATTTGAAATATAAGGATTCTTTTGCAGCTATGATAACCAGAGTTTACTTATCTTGATCCCTTGTGTGTCCTTATCTTCTGAAGAGCTGCTGTACCTGTTTTATAAGATTCTTGAGTAATTTCTTTCAAGTAATCATTTTTAATTGTTGCAAAAAATCCAAAGAAATAGTTTCTTTCAGGAAGTTTATTTGACAACTGCTTCTTAGTGGGCAGGTACTGCGAAACCTCTGGGTCAATCATAGCATCATCATATAAATAAGTCGCAGAGATTTCTGGATAGTTTGGAATTTCTTCAAACTTTACATCTTAAGTTTTCAATATTTTCTTCTCTTCGCAGCGCATCGCTCTTAGAGATGAAATTTTGGTACCTTCCATCGTTGGCAAGAACAAACCAACTACAAATCAGAGATTAGTTACTATGAGTTCATTACCTTGTTGCACCAGGTAGCGATGCAAATCTTCCTTGTTTCTAAATCTTTGAATCAATTCTTTTACTTGCCCTCTTTTCATTGCATCATTCATTGGCGCCATCTTATTTACAGATCCAAGAAATGATATTAAAATTTAAGTTTATTAATTCCAATTGTATACCTCTTTAAGACTTACTATTAAATATAGGCATCCTATAAGAGATCAATCTCTAAGTAGAATTGGGAGATGATTTTGAGAACTGGTTCAAACTTGAGAGATTAATATCAATTTCTACTGTTATAGTTCCATATTTTTAAATTTAAATTGGTATGTCCTTAATTATGAACAGCTCCTAAATTGCTCGTAATAATTAGGAGCACCCTAAATTTAATTTAAAAAAATCATAAAATACCTCCTAGAGCAGTACGTACCTTTTTAGGGACAAATAAGTGTGTGGGAGACAGAAATAGGATAAAGTTAGAAATAAATTTTCTATTTAAGCAGAGGAAGAAGTATTTTCGTGAGAAGTGTGCAAGAGATTTCACTCATAAATCTAGCTGGTATAGTCATATGAATATAAGCTAAACCTACAGTAAACTTAGAACATGATAAAGTTGAAGGAAAGTTAGATTGCTTTGAATGCAGTAAGTAGTACCGACTTATACAAGGACTTAGAGAAGAAACTATTAAAAGGCAACAAAAAAGAAATGGAAGTTGAAGACAAAGACAATCAAATGAATTTGCTTAATAAAAGAAAAGCTAGGGTTTCTCTTTAAGTTGCAGAAAATTAATAAGCAAGTGAATTAAAGATTGCGAAAATTGCACTTAACCTTTTAGAACAGAGATCACTATAATCATTATTAAAATATAAAATTTAAAACTCCATTACTAGCATAAATTGATTTAAACACCTCTCTCTGAAGATGCCTAATCATAAAGGACTCTTATGACAAGAAAGTTATTAACGATCATCAGTATTTGCATACAAGGTATATCCTTTCAACTATCTCCTTAGTGATGATAAATATTAAATTTAGTTTATTAATGAATATTAAGTACTCACTCAGGCAAAGTTTAAAGAGTGCAAATACTTAATAAAGCTAGATGCTGTTCAACTTGCCAAAGATCATGTTGCTTTCTGACTCCCATATTGACTCAGAGATTTCATAACTGATCGAGAAATCATAGATAATTTTAATTTATTGCAACCTAAGAAGGTATAAAAGAGCTACATAAGTTAGGCTTTGTTCACAGAGATTTCAAGCCTGAAAATATAATGTTGAACTTTTCACCAGTAACAGTAACAATTATTGATTTCAACAGAGCCTTAAGAGTGGAAGTATCAAGGCTTGGAAGTGTAATGGGAACTCTAGGCTATTATCCAGAAAGAAAAAACTGGAGAGTTGGAGACTTACAGTGGGATGTTTGGGCTTTAGCAGCAATAATAATAGAGTGCATTATGCCTCCCAACGATTACTATTCTACAAGGTGCAAGAAGGATGCAAGGCAAAGAATAAATCAATTTATTGACAAAACAAGAGTGTGTCAATCAATGAAGCAAATGGCAGAGTCAATAATAATAAAAACAAAATTAAGATTGGACATATCAATAGAGCAGATAGAGTTTTGGTTAAGGATAAACTTCAGACCTCTATCATCACTCAAAAGTGCATTGTGAATGATAAATTTAAATTAATTTAATTTAAATTTCACATTAAAACCTATTAATAACTCCAATTCGTGACAAATTTCCTAAAAATTAAATCACTTATAAACCTTATTAAGGGGTTTTGGAGTTTTGAATGTAGATGCAATCCCAGCTTATCTTTTTTTGTCCTTCATTCTATATTAATTATAATTATTTTAACATTGTCGATTTACCTTTGTTTTGAGAAAAAGAGGGTAAGTTTGGATTGAATTATACTTTTATAGATTAATAATATATATATATGATTTTAAGAAATAATATCATTGCTGTAGTCATATGCATCTTTTAAAATTGATGTATATTTTAATATCTGAGAGAAATACGAACGTGCTTGGCCAAATATATATACATAGATAATTTTATTAATAACTCAAGTAAAATTAAAATTGAAATAGAGACAATAGTGAAAAACAAGAAATAATGAGATTATTATTGATGATTTTGAATTTAGTTACTATTAATTTTATGTAATTTATGGTAAGTAAAATTATTGGCAATCATACTTTTTCGCATACCCAAGGGAATGCACCAAATTAAATGCTGACATGCTAGTACGAACATTACACCTTTAAGAAGTAAGCAAGAACGATAATGATCATAGAAGCAAAACTCCAAAATCCCTTAATAATTTTTATATGTGTTTTTATTGATATGAATATTTTTAGGAATGAGAGTTTCATAGGGGTTGATTGCATTTATATTTCCAATTTAATTGTATTTTATTATCTTGTTTTAGAAATCCTATTTGATTAAATTTTATACTACAATGAACACATAAGAAATTGATGCTGTCTATTATTATTTATGAAATTTTATATGCTATTTTCACTTATCGATATTGTTGTATTAGTTTTCTCTAAATATTGAAATTTTTTAAAAAATTTGAATTTCCATATTTGAAGTTTTTTTTAAGTTATCACAGTTATTATTATTTTAAGAGGTTCTTCAAATTAAGTAATAAACTTTTGTTTTAAATTTAAGTGCTCATAATATAGGTTATTAAAACAAATTGTACCTCTAATTATATTATGAGGTCCTATAATTTAATTATTTTAGGTGTTTTTTTAATGGAACTTAATGTTAAAATGTAAATCCATATCTAAATATTGCTTAAACTTCCAATTTTTCTCAAAAAGACACTTTAATAAAACTCCTATAAGGTGCCTATATTAAATAGGTTCTTTATCTATAGGTCATTCTGGAAAAACATTATTTTATGATTTTCTTGCATTTTTGATCATTTTAACTCAGACTAATTAATCAAATGAATCAATTAATATCTAAATAATGTCTCATTTCCATATATTTTAATAATTTTATTTATACATGTCTGAAACTTTTTTAAACTGCTAAAATTAGTACTGGTAACATTATCTCAACTCTATATAAAACATAAAGTAAAGGAATATAAATCCTGAACATTCTTTAAAAAATCTTTTGCTTTTATGTAAAAAAATATAAATAATTGAAATTCTTAGCTTCTCAAAAAGAATTAAAACATTTCATTTTTATGAAAAAAATGAAAACTATTAAAAATAAAGCTTAAAAAGTAAACCCCTCCTATTAATGACTTAAAAATATATCTTATAATATTTACACAAAGGGTGTGCAAATGAGGTTCTTGAAATAAAAATATATGTTTTAATTTAAATTAGCTTGAAAAAGATGCTTCAAAGCCTAAAAACTCAAATCTCCAACATTACACAAATAATCAAAACATTTGAAACTCATTAAGGAGTTAAGGGATTTTAATTCTGCAAGAAAATTACGTAAAAAATTAAATAATATTAATAATAATTAAATTATTTTTGTTTGTTGGAATTGAAAGCCAGATAGCTCATTTAGCAGGGACTTACTGAATCTTGGGTGTTCCTGTAAATTCAATCATGAATATATCTAATTGTTATATAAAGTTCCAAGGCTTGTTAAAATGAATAAAATTTTTTATGTACTCTAATACAATTATTTAGTGTTAATATTATTTAATAAATTCTATAAAATAGTAATGTATTTTGAAAATAGGTTGCTTAAAATATCTCAGTTAATATACCCACCACACTGGCTTTTTTCTATGAGATTTACCTAAATTAAGGCCCTATGGCTGTGCTTATTCAATAAATGTGTTTTTAGCCAGACTCCTAAAACAACAAATATTTGCTAAAGCATAATTGATTCAGAAAAATAAAAAATAGCTTAATTAATTAATATATAATTTTTTAGCTGTTAACTTTTTGAGAACTAAACAATATAGTATTTGTACGAAAGAAAATTCAAAATATTTTTTATTTTATTATTGGTGCTACCCCTCTATAGCTACCTTAAAGTGAATTAACTCAATTATAATTTTGACATTAAATACAACTATATAAATGACCCAAATAAAATTGATGTATCTCACTCCATGAATGTGTTAGAGGGGTATTGCAAATAATAAAGTCGATCTAATTTTGAATTTTCTACCGAACAAATACCATATTATCTAGATTTCAAGATATCACCTACCACAATTTATATATTAATTAATTTATCTCTATTTTCATTTCCAATATCAATTATACTTTAGCAATATTAATATTTTAAAATTAAGAATTGCAGGGGGAATTATTAACAAAAAATAAAAAAATAATATTGAATATTCTAATAGGCCGTTCTTGGTTTTATATCAAATGAAGATTATTTAAGAAAAAAAAAGTTGTAAAATAAAATTTATAAGTGTTAGCCAATTAGTAAAAAAACAATTTAGTTAAAGTTAATTTGATTTTAATATATTTTCCTATAGGAGCATGTTTGCCAAGAACTCGTTAAATGTTTTAAAAAGTGAAAAAAATTTAGATATAGAAATGATGTAATATAAATATATTTTATATATATATAATAATTTGTATAAATTGGTGGATTGTACTGTTAAGATTTTTTATTATATTGAGACTTTATTTATATATTTTTCCACTATAATTTAATTTTTCAATATAGAAGTATAGAAGTGGGTTGATTCAACAAAATAAATCCTATGAAGAGATGGGGGAGGTAGTCGTAGTGGGAGGGGAAGTAAGCTATGAGGAGGAGGCACCTAATTAGAAATTTACAGAAAATTAATGTAAGTTTTCAATAAAGATATATCGAATTCTTCAAGATGTTAGTTGTACGATTAAATTCTTATAAGATTTAGCATAATCCTATTTATAACTGATTTTCTGCTAGAAAGACAAAGAGAGAATACAATATTAAAATAAGTCATGTAAAATAATTTAAGATAGGAAATTATACATAAGGTATTACTAAAAATAAAGGGATACTCCCCATGTGCCTGGAATTTTTTTAAATTCAAGGCAAATGAAACTGGAATCCAGAACTGTGGGAAGCTATGGTAAGTACAAAATATTTTTAATATTCGAGAACCATGAATCTAGAATTCCAGATCTGTGGGGAGGTTATCTAAACAACAAAATACTTTATTTTATTCCAAATTTGTGGGGGTCATGTAGTAGTTAGAATAAATTGGCCACCATTTATAAGGTTTTTTTTTAAATAAAAATTAATAAATTTCTAAATTCTCTTAATTTGCTAAAAATTGCTTAAAACTGAGAAACAATTAAATTTGAATCTTTTTTGGCATTATTTGGAAAATTAATAAAATCTTAATACTATAAAGAGTTCAAGTACCCCCAATTTTAGATAAAAAGGATAATATTTTATATTATATTTAGTAAGGTCTATTGTCTTTTTTAAACTACCTCTTATTTGTTTCCATTATTCGATTAATTATTATGCCTATTTTTTTCTCCTATTCGTGGGGCACTTTTATAATAATTTCAACTCAAGCTAATTTTTTTGAGATTTTTGTGCATTATTGGTTTCAGATAAGCTTTGGATAGACAGAAGTTCAATTGTCAATTTTACTGCCAGCATCTTTGGAGTTTTTGGAGAGATAAGATATAATTTTAATCGTGTTTTTAAACGATTGTAGATTCGATGTAGTGTTTTTTTTTAATTTTAAAATCTATGGTAAGAATAAGTATTTTAAGTATTATATTTTTCTTTGCAATATTTATTTATCTCTCTATAATTGTTAATAATTGTGTATTTCTATTGGTAATAACTTGACAATAATTTAGTGGAGTCGTGTCAGATTTATTATTCTTAAAAATTATTAGACTTTGACCCGAATATGGTTGATAAAACTTATTAGATAGTGGTTAAGGAAATAATGAAGATCATTATATTAACAAATAATCTTTATGACCTAGCTATGGTGAATTTTATAGTCTTCTTTTACTCATTAAATTATAGTTATTAAGAAGTAGCAACAATTGAAAAAGCTTTTCAATTAGTATTTTAAATTCTTGGTTAAACTCGGAAAAATCTTATATATTGAAGTCCAAGCTTAGCTAAGGGTCACAGAAAATTGGGTCTTCAATTATTGGTATTTTTAAACAAGTTTATGGATGTTTAGAAATTGAGCTTGGTTTAAAAGTTTTAGATAACTTAAGATTTCCTAATTAATTTTTATTAGAATTTATATCTAGAAATAGATATTTCTTAGTATTGGTTAATCTCTATTAATTTTAAGAAACTTAAAACTATTTGGAAGTGAGGTACGATATTAAAATAATAGATTATAGCTTGAATTTTGGTTGGAAAATTCAACTTTTTCCATTTTGTCATCGTGCCATTCAAACTTAAATTACAATTAAAAAATCATTTTTTACTTTAAGTTATTTTAATTAAATTTTTCTTAGTTTTAATCAATTTTAAGCAAAAAAAAAGAATTTCGAAATTAATTAATTTTTGAAAAAACCCTTATAAATGGTGGCCAATTTATTTTAACAACTACACATGACCCCCCACAAATTTGGAATTCAAGATTCATGGTTCTGGAATTTTAAAAGATATTTTGTACTTACCATAGCCACCCCAGTTTTGGATTCCAGTTATATGTGCCTGGAATTTTTTTAAATTCCAGGCACATGGGGGTATCCAAATAAAGTGTTTGACCCTATAGAGAAGAAGAAGTTTCAATAATTTTCTATTTAAATTAATTTAATTTATTATATATTAATAAAATGCCTAAAACAAATTTACTAAATAATGATAGATTCATTGATGTTGATTGTGACTATTTATAAACTGAATTTCATTATAACTTATTATAAACCAGTATACTTTAAAAATTATTATGAAGGTTTTTAATTGTTAATTATCAATTAAATTATTATAAAATACATTTCTTACAAAAGTAATAAAGTTACTTAAATTATCTTTTAAAATAATGTCGATTAAAGACGATTTATGAAATAAAATATTTAAAATGAAATTTGTGTAAGTTTGTTTATCAGAAAAATTCTTAAAATAAAAATAATCACATTTAAAAATAAAAATACATTCGAAATCTTTTTTTCTATGGGAAAATGTATTTCTAAAGCGTTTAAAGGGTAGTGAAAGTTATCAAATAAAATAATAAATACAACAACAAAAGCTACCGACAATCAATAATTTTTATATAAAATATACATGATTTTTTATACAATAATAGAGTCTTAATAACGAGGTGTCAAGATAGAGAATGATTCAATGACTAAGAATATATTTTCATAAAATTTTGATAATTTTTTTTAATTTAAAAGCTTAGCTATTGTAATTATATAAACAATTTTCTTAAATTGCAAAAATTTCTGAATATTAAATCTTAATATTTAATAAGACTTATTTTAAATTATTGATTCAAAAATATGATTGATACTCAATTTAAATTTATTGAATTTAATAATTTATTCTAATCCATTGGATCCCTCTTGGACAATCATTTAATTAAAATTAATTTAATAATTAGATATTATTAGAATCACACCGACTTTAACATGATTTTTAGACAAGCTTACAAATAGCTAACAACCACTCAATCTCACTTTAAAGCTCTATCGCGCTTTAGGCTTGCCAATTAACCTTTAGCTAATCAAGCCAATATACTTGCAGCTATTTTTTGAATGAGATATTTATTGAAATTACATTATTGTATAAATTAAAGAAGAATGATACTTTTTATTTTGGTTAAATATAAGTTTAATAGCATGAATTTGAGTTATCAAATAAGCAATCAATCGCTGTTTCACTAATAACTATACAGCTTTTGTGCTTATAATAGAAATGAAAATTAAAGAGTATAAAAATGCTATAAAAGTTAGACTGAGAAAAAATTCTTAACTTATATGTCACTATCGAACAATAAACTTAACAGGAATTCCAGGAGGTAGCATCAAATGTTCATGCTGATATTCAAAACCCCAAAACACCTAAAATAGTTAAATTGAGTTTATGAATGATAATAGAAGACTATTAACTCATTCTTTATTAGGCTTTTAATTGGGTTAATAGTTAAATAAAAGTAAGTTAAGATAAAATTTTCGAGGTATATTGAATTTATGACTTTAGAGTGTATAGACTGATTTACTATTTTAATGACTGTGAATCAATTCAGACCTATTAAAAGTTTCACATCTATAGTAAGGATGTCCCAAAAATTTCCAGCAAGTATGGGACTCTTTTACTATTGGTTGAATTTAAAAGAGATAAAATATCTAGGCGAACACTCTATTATTATATATAACCTATATGGATTTTATCAATTAGTGGGGATTACATTTTATTTAGAAAATTAAGTTACAAATAAAAAACTTATTAATTAAATTAATAAATACCTTAACAATATTGTTCTTTTTCGATATAGAATTAATGATTAGCTGGACTTTACCATTGCGATACCCCTCTGGGACATTCCTGAAGCAAGATAATTTTTTTATTTTGGCATTAAATTACGTAAACAAATAACTCAAAATTAAAGTCGAATTACCTCACTTTTGTGATAAAATAAATGAGTACCACCAATAAATAAGTCTAGCAGATTTCAAATTCACTCACTCAAATTTAGAGTTAAAATCTATAAATATTTAAAATAGAGGATCCTTATGCTTTGCAAACAAAACTCCATTTTTTTAAAAAAACTAAAAACAATTTTTATTTAAAATAAAGTAGAATATAATTTTTTATACTAACCTTAAGAAAGCACATTGCATATTTTTCAGTAATTTTATTTGATTCATATATTTTCCGCCCGAGATCCCCTCCCCCACCCCCTCCCCCGACTCCCGGTCGACCGAGACCCCCTCCCCCACCCCCTAAAATACCCCATTTCATATCAAATTTTGTACCTAGAGGGTCTAAATCGATTTCCTTCTTGACATCTCGACATCATAAACCTTATTTTATATATAAAATTTCATAAAATTTCCAAAATTCTTTATTTCAGTGTTAGTGCCTTATATGATATAAATTTTATGATTTTATAAGTTTCACTATCTTTGTCAATCATTATTACACTTTCTCAATAAAATATAAATTAAAAAAACTTTTCTATTGAATAATATGAGAATTTTATTTCTAAATAAAATTAATATACTATAATATAAAAAAATTATTTTAATATTTTTTACCCCTTAAATCAACTTCATTCGACATAATTCGAAGAAAAAATCTGATTAATTTTTTAAGTTTTTAATTTTTCGATAATTTTTAAAAAATGATGTAAAATGTATTAACCAAAATGCAAAAATTAAAAACTTAAAAAATTAATCAGATTTTTTCTTCGAATTATGTCGAATGAAGTTTATTTAAGGGGTAAAAAATATTAAAATAATTTTTTTATATTATAGTATATTAATTTTATTTAGAAATAAAATTCTCATATTATTCAATAGAAAAGTTTTTTTAATTTATATTTTATTGAGAAAGTGTAAAAATGATTGACAAAGATAGTGAAACTTATAAAATCATAAAATTTATATCATATAAGGCACTAACACTGAAATAAAGAATTTTGGAAATTTTATGTAATTTTATATATAAAATAAGGCTTATGATGTCGAGATGTCAAGAAGGAAATCGATTTAGACCCTCTAGGTACAAAATTTGATATGAAATGGGGTATTTTAGGGGGTGGGGGAGGATTGGCGGGGAGGGGGTGGGGGAGGGGATCTCGGGCGGAACACATATAATTAACATAAAGATAAATTTTATATCAATTGAAATTCTTCGAATATCTTTTTAATTAAAAATATAGTTTTAAATTCTAATAAAATAAAGAATAAAAAAATAATTATAGTTTTACTAATTCTCTATATTTATATTTCTTTACTTTTTAATAGGAATAATTTTAATTACGAATAAATCCTAATGAAATTATATTTTTTATAAATAAGTTCTTACAATATAATAATAAAATTAACTACTATCTTTAATTAATTCGTGTTAATTTTAAACAGAATAAAGCTAATGTATAAAAGAAATATTTTTATAAATAATGAATAATAGAAAATATTTTAATCGTAATATTACTAAGCTTATATGAGCTATAAAAGCTTTGATACAATATGAAAAAAGTTAAGTCCTTGGATATTACATAAGTTCAGATTACATATTTTAAATAAATTATATATTTTATTATTTAAATATTTAATGAAAAGATCACCAATATTTTGAAAGAAGGTGATGAGCTTGAAATTTATTATAATTAATATTTTATTAAAATGATCATCTTAGATGTTAAATGATATTGAAAAGTATAATTCTATATAAAACAATAATCATATATCATAGGTTTCCAGAAAGATAACTTTTAAAAATTAATTAACTTATTATTTATTTTTAATTCATTTACATATTAAAAATATGAATTCTTAAAACATAACATTTTAATTAAAATTTATCAGTAAACTATAATGAAGGTTAACTTTTTAATTAAAGCGGCATTTCTTGGGATGAACAAATAAAAATTATCATACCAGCAACCAAAAATAGTTGAGATCACAGACATTTGCACTCAATGGGAGCTTCTTATGACACTTTCAAGAATCTTTTGAAAATGAACTAAGTTTAGAAGAAGTTCATTAAAGAGGATGCACAAATTGTGGAGAAAGTTAAATAACGCGCCAGAAATCATTATATTTTAACAGGAGTAGTTGACTATTAATGCAAAGAATACAATAAAGTTTTTTCTACAGGTCAACTTACAAAAGACATTTGAAAGATATTAATTTACCGTATTCCTAAAATATATCTCAAGCAATAAAAAGAATGATTGGAAATACATTTGCGAGTTCTGTAAGAAACTATATTCTCATCATAGATACCTAAAAATTACTGAAAGAAAAAGCATAATCAAAGTTTTTTCCTCCTAAGTTTTCTCTTGCTGTTAACTCCTGCGTCAATGTATATTTTATCTGATGGTTAAATTTTTGTATAAAATTTCTTGTTAATTTCATTACTTTGTCTAAGGCTTTCGTTCTTTGTAAAGCTTGCTCTATTTCGTTATAAAAAATACCAGTTGTAAGATTTCTTTGAAGAGTTAAGCTTCTAAATTCAAATGAAATATAATGGTGATCTGTAACTCTGACAGACATCTATCTTATCTTAATTCATGTTTGTTCTATTTTTCTTGAGAGATGCTGTTCCTTTTTATGAGATTATTGAATAATTTCTTTCAAGTAATGACCTTTAATTGTTGGAAGTATACCAAAGAAATAGTATCTTTTTGGTAATTTGTTAGAATACTGTTTCTTAGTAAGTGGTTACTGCAAGATCTTTATCATTCATGGAACCGTCTTATAAATTAGTCACTGAGATTTTTGGAATCTCTGCAAACTTTACATCTTAAGACTTTATGCTTTCTTCACTTAGCAGATTATCAGTCTTCAAAACTAAATTTAGTACCTTCCATCATTGGCAGGAATCAAAACCCCAAAACCCCTTAATGAGGTTTATAAGTGCTTTGATTTGTAGGGAATTTGTTAGGGGTTGGGGTTATTAATAGGTTTTAATGTGAAATTTATAGTAAATGTATTTAATTTAATCACTCAAAATGCACTTTTGGATCATGTGGTAGAGGTCTGAAGTTTATCTTACTTAACCACAACTCTATCTGCTCTATTGATATGTCTGATCTTGAGTTTGGTTTTATTATTATTGACTCTGCCATTTGTTTCATTGATTGAGATACTCTTGTTTTGTCAATAAATTGCTTTATTCTTTGTTTCGCATCCTTCTCGCACCTTGTAGAGTAGTATTCATTGCGCGGCATATAGCACTCTATGATTATTGCTGCCATAGCCCACACATCCCATTGAAAGTCACCATCTCTCCAGTCTTCTCTTTCTGGATAATAGCCTGGAGTTTCCATAACACTTCCAAGCCTTGATACTTCCACTCTTAATGTTCTGTTGAAATCAATAATTGTTACTGTCACGGGTGAAAAGTTCAACATTATATTCTCAGGCTTGAGATCCCTGTGAACAAAGCCTAACTTATGAAGTTCTTTGATACCTTGAATAGCTTAGGTTGCTATTAATGCAAGCTATCTATGATTTCTTTGATCAGATATGAAATCTCTGAGTGTCATTTCAAAGAGTGGTAGTCTGAAAGCCACATGATCTTTGGCTAGGAGAACAGCATCTAGCTTTATTAAGTATTTGCACTCTTTAAACTTAGCCTGAGTGAGTACTTAATACTCATTAGTAAACTCCATTTAATATTTATCATCACTAAGGAGATAGTTGAAAGGATATACCTTGTAAGCATACTGATGATCCTTAATAACTTTCTTGTCATAGGAGTCCTCTAGAATTAGGTAGCTTTAGAGAGAAGTATCTAAATCAATCTATGCTAGTACTGGAATTTTCTTGTATTATATTTTAATCATGATTTTAGTGACCTCTGATGCTAAGAGGTTGCGTTCAATCCTCACATACTCTGATTCGCTTGCTTGTTAAAGCTCAGCAGCTTAAAGAGGTTCCCTTGCTTTTCTTTTGTTGAGCAACTTCAGTTGAGTGTCTTAATCTTCAACTTCTATCTCTTTCTTGTGGGCTTTTAAAAGATGCTTCTTTAAATCTCTTGTATGAGAGTACTGCTTATGGCACTCAAAGCAATCATACTTTCCATCAACTTTGTCATGCTTTAAGTAAACAGTAGGCTTAGCTTCCTTATGGACCTTCATATGCCTGTACCAGCTAGATTTATGAGTGAAGTCTCTTTCACACTTCTCACAAAAATATACTTCAACTTCCTCTGCTTACATAGAAACTTCATTTCTAACTTTCTCCTCCTCTCTGTCTCCGACACACTTGTTTGCCATTAATTTTCTATTATTAATTTCTATTTTAAGAACAGAGACCTCAAGTGATAGCTCTGGTTGTTCTTTAAGTGAGTTCATCTCACAGCTATCACACTTTTTATTGCTGCCAAAGTAAGTCTAATTTAGTTTGATGGAAGTGCTGTTGTTTTTCTTAAAATGTTAGCGCTCATATTTAAATTTGAATTTAAAATTATAAACTGCCTCTATAACTGAGAGCTTATATGAGAGCTTTGCAAGTCTACAAGTTTCAAGGGAGGTTCTTGGAGTATTAGAGAAGAAATATGAGTGTTAAGAGACGATTCAGCTCTAAATATGGGTGAGGAAGTAACCATTTTTACTTTCAATTTTAAGTTGATTATAGTACGTACCGATTTAGGAGGTGCACCTAATTAAGTACGTACTGCTTTAGGAGGTATTTTGTGATTTTATGATTAAATTAGGGTGCTCCTAATTAAGTACTAGCTTTAATTAATGCTCCTAATTACTTACTAGCATTTTAGGAGCTGCTCCTAATTAAGTACGTACCAATTTAAATTTAAAAATATGGAACTATAACAGTAGAAATTGATATCTATCTCTCAAGTTTGAAGCCAGTTCTCAAAACCTTTTCCATATCCTTCTTAGAGGTTGACCTCCTATATGATGCCCATATTTAATAGTAAGTTTTACAGAGGTATATATTGAAGTCAATAAACTTAAATTTGAATATCATTTCTTAGATCTGTAAACAAGATGGAGTCAATGAATGATGCAATGAAAAGAGTGCAAGCACAAGAATTGATTCAATGATTTAGAAGCAAGGAGGATTTGCATCGCTACCTGGTGCAGCAAGGTAATGAATTCATAGTAACTTATCTTGACTATGTAGTTGGTTTGTTCTTGCCAACGATGGAAGGTACTAAAATTTCATTTCTAAGAGCAATACTCTGCGAAGAGAAGAAAGCTTTGAAAACTTAAGATGTGAAGTTTGCAGAGATTCCAAACTATCCAGAGATTTCAGTGACTAACTTATATGATGATGCTATGAACGACCCAGAGGTTTCGCAGTACCTTCCCACTAAGAAGTAGTTGTTAAACAAACTACCTGAAAGAGACTATTTCTTTGGCATACTTGCAACAATTAAAGGTGATTACTTGAAAGAAATTATTCAAGAATCTCATAAGAAGAGGTACAGCATCTCATCAGAAGATAAGGAAAAGCAAGGGATCAAGATAAGTGAGTGCTGGCTATCAGAGCTGAAGAAGCACCCTTATATTTCTAGTAAGATTTGTAGCTTAACTCTTTAGAAAAATCTGGAACTGGCATCTTCTTGATGAAGGAATAGAGCAAGCTTCACGAGAGCGAATGTCGCAGACAAAGTATGAAGTTAGCAAGAGACTCTATTCAAATATTTAGCCTCCAGAGTAAATGAACATAGATGCTGGAGCTGGCAGCAAGAGAAGAAACTTAGGAGGAGGGAAGCAAGAATAGAAGAAAAGAAAGAGAAGCCAGCTCCCTCTAAAGATTTTTAAATGTGACTTATATATTCATTAACTTAACTACAAATATTTATATGCATTCACTCTCCCTTCTTTAGCACACTTTTAAGCCAATTAATTATCTACTCTCTTCGCTGAGCTTTTAATAAAGTCTACTGTATCGATAGGTAGGTCATGCATCAAGTGTAGAGCAGCAGTTTCTTGTAATGGCCTTTTAATATACCCCAATAGAACTCAATTCCATTTAACTGTGGACTGTAAGGTACGTTGAACACTGGCGTTATTCTAAGTTGTTCATAACTCTTCCTTGTTCTTTAGTCTTATGAACAGAGAGATTATCAACAAACAGTATAATCTCTTATTCAGGGTACTTCTCCCTCAGCTGTTCTAAGAACTTAATATACTGCTCTGTCTTAATAGAGCGAGGATGACTAAGATAAGTTTCTAAACCAGCATCTTCGCTAATACCTCCAAGAATTGCCATTGTTTATACCTTGACTTTTAGTCATATACTTCTATGTTCTATGTCTCTTATACCAAGACTTCTAGATGAAAGTGTTGAATGTAAACACAGCCTCATCAGCATGAATAAACTTATTATTATTCTATTAGGCTCTCTGCATTTAATTATAAATATAATTTAAGTTGTTGTTGTAAAATGGCAGAAAGAAATCAATTACTCTCTTGATACGATTAACACCTTTGTAAGAGATACCATTTCGTTTATAGAGTTGGCTATAGACTAAGTAGAGATCTTCAACTCAGGGAACTGGCGGTGAAACATAGTAGCTCGTTAGTCGAGAGAGAAGTGAGCCCAATACTTCAAAGTTTTTTCATTAATAAGATAGTCAATATGCTTCTATTGAAACTTTGACTTCCTCTAAGGCATAGAATTCAGCTATTATTGCTTAAGTTATACTGCTATAAGGCAGTGGGAGCGAACAGTTGAAGGACTTCGCTTTAAGAGCAGTGCAATTGTCTTATAATTAAGTACTGGTTTGACTTACTCACTGTATATATCACATCCAAATCGCAGTTTAAACACTAAATCTATATACTCCTCATCATAAATAGACCCCAAAAGCTTGCTATTTTTGTCTCGCAATTAATTAATAACCCCAACCCCTAACAAATTCCCTACAAATCAAAGCACTTATAAACCTCATTAAGGGGTTTTGGGGTTTTGAATAAACCAACTCCAATATCAAAATTAATAACTATGAGTTCATTATCTTGCTGAGCCTAGTAGCGATTAAATTCCTTCATGCTTCTAAATCTTTAAATCAATTCTTGTGATTGCACTCTTTTAATTGCATCATTGATTGACTCCAATTTGTTTGCAGATCTAAGAAATGATATTAAAATTTAAGTTTATTGATTTCAATTATATGCTTCTTTAAAACTTACTATTAAATATGGACATCATATAGAAGGTCAACCTCTAATAAGGATTTGGAGAAAGATTTGAGAATTTGATTCAAAGTTGAGATATAAATATCAATTTTTGTGCTTTAATTCCATATTTTTAAATAATAACTGGTACGTACTTAATTAAGAACACTACATAAAACGGTTCGTTCTATTATTTACTTATTATAATAGTAAAATAGTTATATTTATAGGAGGATATTCTATTCTCATTTTATTCACAATACTTTGAAATCTTCCCTTGAAATCTTTAAGACTTACAAGACTCTCTTATAAGCTCTGAGTTGAAGAGCATAAATAAAATTTAAATTCGAATTTTAAATGAACTAGGAACTTTTACGAAAAACTATTGTACTCTTATTTTTGAAAAATGAGATTTCCTATTGACAGCAAAAATTGTGAAAGCTGTGAGATGACTCTCATAAAGATCAACCAGAGTTATCAAATTCTCTGTTATTAAAATAAAAATTGCTACTAAAAATAAATGGCAAACAAGAGAAAGGAATGATGAAATTTTTTAATTAAATTTCAATTTAAGCACTGGAAGTTAAAGTGGGAAAGAGACTTCTCTCATAAATCTAGCTGTTATAGGCATATAATTATCCAAAAGGAAGCTAAGCATTTAGTATAATTAAAGCAATATGATGGTAAGTATGAATGCTTTGAGTGACATTAGTAGTCAAGTCATGCAGGAGACTAAATGAAAAATCTATTAAAAGATAAAAGATAGAAATAGAAGTTGAAGATTAAGATACTCAACTGAAGTTGCTCAATAAAAGAAAAGCTAGAGTTTCTCTTTAGTTGCAGAACATTAATAGGCAAGTGAATTAAAGATTGTAAGAATAGCACTCAACCTTTTAGCACCAGAGATCACAAAAGTCATAATTATAATATAATACAAGAAATTCCATTTTTTACATAAATTGATTTTAAACACTTCTCACTGAAGCTACCTAATCCTAAAGGACTCCAATAACAAGAAAGTAATTAAGGATCCTAAGTATGTATACAAAATATATGCTTTCTACTATCTCATGACAAATACTAAATGGAGTTTACTAATGAGTATTAAATACTCACTCAGGCTTAGTTTAAAGAGGGCAAATAGTTAAATAAAACTTGATGCTGATCTCCTTGCCAAGCTCATAAAACAACAGATTACCACACTTTGAAATGTAACTGATTTAAGAAATAATAGATAGCTTGCAATAATTGCAACCTAACCAATACATGTAATCAAAGAGCTTTATAAGTGGCTTTGTTCACAGAGATCCTCGCCTGAGAATTTAATGTTGAACTTTTAAACTGTTAGAAATACAATTATTGACGTCATCATTGCTTTAAGAGTGGGTACCAAGACTTGGGAAAGATGTGGGTACTCCATGCTATTATCCAAATAGAGAAGACTTATAGTGGGATGTGTGGAATTTAATCAATATTAAAAACAGAATGTGACATTCCCCGCAATTGTTACTACTCAACAAGGTGTGATAAGGATGATAATCAACGAATATTAACCAATTTATATACAAAATAATAGTGTTTCAATCAATGAAGCAAATGACAGAGTCAATAATATTAAAATTAAAATCAAAATTTGACTTAGCAATAGATCTGATAGAGTTGTGTTAAGTAAGATAAACTTCAAACCTCTCACATGACTCTAAAGTGCATTTGAATGATTAAATTAAATTAATTTATAATAAAATTCACATTAAAATATCAAAATATCCCCAACATCACAATTTCATTCAAATCCAAATAAATATAAAATCTTATTAAAAGGTTTTTAGGTTTTGATAGAGGATCTCCTTGAGAGATATTAGTTATATATAAAAAAAGGAGCTAGAGGCATTATTGGTCTTAGAAAGCAATTTGAAATAAATTATTTCATTAATACACCTAATGCAATCTTACTTCGACTATGACGGAAGTGGCTCTTCCTAAATATTTATATATACTTTCTAAATTAAATTTTAAATTGCCAAGTTTTAATATAATTAATAATTATCTTGATGATGATTAATGATTTAAAATTCAAATAAATTTTAACATATGACAATTTATATAATTATCTTAATTTGTTAATTTTATTCGAAATTTTAATTTTACAATTTAGTAGTAATATTCTTATTAAAATAATATTTATTAAGAATACCAATTATTTATTACTTTACACTATTATTTTATGAAAAATTTTTTAATATTATAATAAATACAGATAATTAAATGATTTCCTTAATTCATAAGAGTCATCATAAAATTTTTACTTTATAAACTATTAATTATTTACAATCTTTTTTGCTTGGGTAGCATCCTCCCCATATATATTTTTTAAATATTGTGGTAAGATAGAATATTCAACGATGAGTAATAGCAGTAAATAAACAAGGGGTTTGCGAGAAATGTATTTGAAATAATGGTCTCTTCAAAGTAAGTTTTCAAAAATGAAAATTATAGTAAATTTTCAAAAAATTTTATACAATTCTTAATTTCTCTATAACTCATAATTTATGCAATAATTAACTAAATTGATATATAAATATAAGTTTTTAAAAACTAATTAAGACATTTTATGTTCTAACCGAGATATCCCTCCCCACCCTAAACCGAGATACTCCTCCCCATCAAATTCTGATACCTATCACCTCTAACTTTCCTTAACTAACTTATTAAATCTAATAAGTTTGCAACTTTTTGTTGATAATATTATAATAATTTATTTAAGTATAGATCCTTAACTGTTCACCCCGAGGCCCTCCCTCCCTCACTTATATATTAATTAGTATTTTTTCTAATTTTTATTTGTCTTGCGGACCTAAAATAAATGCAATGCAATAATATTATAGAATTCACGGCTATGGGGAAGCATCCTCCCCCCCCTAATGTATACTTTTTATTTTGTAGTCTGATAGAGTTTTTAACTCTGAGTAATAGTAGCTGATGAACATGGTCTACGCGAGCAATAGTTTTTGAGCTAGGACCTCTAATAAGTCAAAAAATCATATTTAAATCATAATAAAATTGACAAAAATTTTCAATTTTTCTTCAAATTTTTAATTTTTATAAAATTATCGATTTAAGTGAAAATAAGAAATTTAAAAAAATATATAAATCTTATTTAATTATTAACAATAAATTTAACCTCATTGTTTTTGCATTATTTTAATAAGAGAGAATAATTTTTATTTTTTAATTTTGTTTATAATAATTAAATAAGATTTATATATTTTTTTTAAATTTCTTATTTTCACTTAAATCGATAATTTTATAAAAATTAAAAATTTGAAGAAAAATTGAAAATTTTTGTCAATTTTATTATGATTTAAATATGATTTTTTGACTTATAAGAGGTCCTAGCTCAAAAACTATTGCTCGCGTAGACCATGTTCATCAGCTACTATTACTCAGCGTTAAAAACTCTATCAGACTACAAAATAAAAAGCATACATTAGGGGGGGGAGGATGCTTCCCCATAGCCGAATTCACTTTGTCCGTTGATCATTTTTGTTAAAAGCCTTTTTAATAAATGTTATAAAATCAAAAGTTAGTGAAGGAAAGTTAGAGGTGATGGGTATCTGGATTTGGTAGGGAGGGTAATCTTAATTTAGGGTGGGGAGGGGTATCTCGGTTAGAACAGATGTTTTTTTAACTTATTTTCATTTTTATTTAAGATTAAAAAAAATAGAATTAAATTTATTATAATAATTAAAATTAACATAAAAATTTTGATAATTAAGTAAATAATTGCATAATTTATGAGTTATAGAGAAATTAAAAGTTTTTTATAAAAAAATTATTCTGATTTTTATTTTTACAAAATGACTTTGATGAGGCCATAGTTTCAAACATATTTTTCGCAAACCCTTGTATTAACTAATTTTACTCAGCGTTCAAAATTCTATCTTACTACAAAAGTAAAAATATACAAATGAGGAGGATGCTTCGCAAAGCCCTTTATTTGTATATAAAATAACTTATCTTATTAATATTAATACAATAAAATAGTCAAATTTAACTATTAAAAAATTTGAATTCTGAAACACTTTCTAAAATCATTTAAGTATTTCAATCTAAATAGAAAGAAAACCTTACTTTTAAACAGATAAGCAACTCATTTCTATTTCACAAGCATTTTTAACTTTAATTGCTCAAAAAATGAGCTAATAATCTTTGATAAACGGAGCTCAAAATGGATGGTGCCAGTGGCAACATTCAATATTTTAATCCTTGAGAGACTCACAGATAAACTTTTATCTAGAGGAACTAAAGTTAATTAGTGTAAGTAATTCTTATTTATAAAAACAATTCAGAATTATGGACGAAAACAACAGCGGGTCACTTGGACTCTACGAGTTCACTAAGGCCATGTAGGACTACATGCTCGGTTTCTCTGATTCCGAGATAAAGACCCTCTACTCTTACTTCGACTGATAATTGATGCATTATCATAAATAGTAAGTTATTAAGAAGTGGCTCAGTCGATTATGACGAGTTCTTGAGATCCCTCAGAGGCCCAATGAACCCATTCAGAAGAAAGCTAGTCGCCCAAGCTTTCAACAAGCTTGACAAGGATAGAAGTGGTTTCATTGATATCAACGACATCAAGGGTGTCTACTCAGCTAAGTCCCACCCAGATGTTCTCAGTGGAAAGAAAACCGAAGAGCAAATCTTGCTCGAATTCCTCGAGACTTTCGAAACTCATCACTCACTTAGAAACAACGATGCCCCAGATCACATTGTTACCAAAGAAGAATTTGACGAGTACTATAACAACGTTTCAGCCTCAGTTGATAACGATCAATATTTCGAACTTATGATGAACAATGCCTGGAAAATCAATTATGGTGATAGAACCTACGGTTTCTAAGTTGATATTATTTCACTGCTGCAGGTGGAAGACCAGGTACAAGCTCCCAACAAGCTTACTCCAGACCCCAAACTGGAAACAGACAAGCCGTCAACTCAGGTTACAATCCATCATCTACTTCTAACAACATCTTCGGTAACTCCTCAGGAAAACCTTAAATTTCATTATCATCCAACAGCAATAACAACAACCAGATGGTCCCCCCATGAGTTACTCAGAGCAACAACTCCTTGAGCTCTTCAGAAGCAAGCTCGCTGCCAGAGGTGCCAGAGGACTTATTGGTAGATAAAAATATTTTAATTTCTGATTACGACAACTCCAAGGATCTCGATCGTAAATCATAATTTTTTTAATATCATCAGAGACTTCAGAGTAGGTCTTGAAGATAAAGTCGATTTATAAATAACTATATAACTAAAATGTAAATGTAAATTAATATTTATTTATCCATTATTTAATTTTTATAGTCAGGTTTTTAATCATTAGTGAAAACAATATTACTAATACATGTTTAGATTTTTTCAAATTAAATTACCATATGTTTTTGATTTATTTGGTTTAAGCAAAAATTTGCGTCGATATAAGAAAAAAGCTAAATTGTTTTTAAACTATTATTCATATTTGAGATTTTTACAATTTAAATTAACGCAAATAGATGCATACTTATATTCATATTTTGTAAATAATTTTGGATTCCTTAATACTTTAATACTCTGATATATATCAGGAAAGATCGACTACGAAGAATTCTTGAGAGGTGTTAGAGGTGAAATGAACCAATTCAGAGTTAACCTTTTGTTTGTAACAAACATCATGGACAAGGATAAATGTGGAATCCTTGAATATTTTTTATGTAAATACATTATACACACCTTTATTTTAAGCAAACCTACAACGGCAAGATGCACCCAGACGTCAAAGCCGGCAAAAAGACTGAAGACGATATTCTCCTCGAATTCTTGGACACCTTCGAAGTTCACTACAGTTTCAGTGGAAAAAACAATTATTAAAATTAATAGCCTTATAAATTTTACATTTTGATTTAAGAACATTAACAGCTAAATCCTTAATTTTAATTTTGTGATATTAATTAAAAGTCAAATATTGTTTTCCTTTTTAATTAAATTGTTTTTGAACCTACGGTAAGGCATGGGCTGCCAAGGACGAAGGTGCTGCTGCCAAGAAACAAGGTGGTCCTCCTGTTGGCACTGCTTCTGGTGAATATCATATAATTATTTTATATTTCATTGAAAAACTCAGGAAAGCCAGCTGCTCAACAGCATATAATATGTGATTGGTAATTTTTTATAATTTGACTTATTGGTATCGCCAAGTAGTTCAAAATTGCTGATGATTTAATTTAATCGATGCCTACGAATTCAAGAAAGCCATCAGAGATTAATATAGTTATAAATAATTTGAAAGATAAAGACTCAGAGAGACTTTTCAGAGTTTTCGATAGAGATAGATCAGGAATGTGTATAATTTTCAAGATAATTAGTTTAACCTTTGCAAGAAAGCTTTCAACATAATGATCTAATAATCACATTTAACTCTTTAAATTCTTGATCTTGATGATATTAAGCAAAAGCTTTAATGCTTAATTTATCATTATTCTATTACAGTTTCACTCACGAGAACTCCAGAGATGGAAGAATCGACATGAACGAGTGGATTGAATACTACAACAACGTCTCCATGAGTATTGATGACGACAAGTACTTCGAGTTAATGATGAACTCAGCCTGGAACCTCGACAACTCCAGAGTCACCAAGAAGGGATGGGGCGGAGAATTCTGAACACCATAGCAAAGAAGATGACTATAATCTTTGAAAACATAATAGTCATTTTATTAACATGCCATATTTTGTACCTTATAAATAAGATGGAGGATTTTTTAAATAGGGTAGAATATATTCACTAGTAAAATTTGGAATAATTAAAAAAAGAATAGCTGGTAAAAACTTACTAACTATCCTTTTAACATGCAAGTTTTAACTATTTCTCATAAAAATTTTACATCATAAAATTGAGTTAAATTATTATATATAACAGCTAAAACAGCATTCACTATAGATATTCTACATATATTTCTTAACTTTTTGATGCCTCTTTAAATAAACAAGATATATTCTAAAATTCTCAAATATCCTTAATAAATTTCCATATAATTTGAAAATAAATTAGATACAATTTTATTTTAATTTCCAATTTCATCCTAACACTTAAATTGTTTTATATTGATAAAATAATTATAATTTTGAGCAAAAGAATTAATTTTATTATTTTAACTATCATGAACTGATAATAATAATTATATTATTATATCCTTAAAATGGCATCATCATAATTTGCAAATAAATTGATGTCAACTAGTGAGAGATTTTGTTCAGATAAAAATGTAGATTCTATCCCAACTTATCTGTTTGGTGGGCTTTACTCTATATTAATCATACTTATTTTATCATTGTGGATATATCACTGTTTTGAGAAAAAGAGGGTAAGTTTGGAATAATTATACTTTAAAATTCATCAATAATTTGATTGTGGGTTCTAAAAATGATTTCTGTACTTGTATATCAATGTAAATTTGATAATAAAATTTAATTTTAGTAAAACTCTGAGAGAAATACTAACGTGCTGGGTCAATATAAATACATTGATAAATTCATTAATAAACTTAAATCAAATGAAAACTAAAATAGAGACAGTAGTATCCACACAAGACATCATGGGAATTATTATAAATAAACTCATTATTATGTATTTTAATCTAAATTTTAATGTCAAGTTTTTATGTTAATCTTGATATTATATTTGGGAATCCAACATATTCACATACTCAAGGGAATGCCCCAAACTAAATGCTGACAAGCTAATATGGGCCTTTGAATAGTAATTTCAATACACCCTTGAGGAATGACTAAGATAACGAAAATGATAATAAAATCTCAAAAATAGAATATCTTAACAGAGTTGGATAAATGTATGAATAAATGTCTAACAATAATAAATTAATGTTTTTTCTTTATAAATCTTACATATAAATATAACGGAGGAATCAAAACCCCAAAACCCCTGAAGTTGTTTGATTGAGTTTTTGATTGATGAAAGTAGACTATTAACGCATGCTTTATTAGGGTTTTAATAGGGTTTATGTAGGGGTTTAGGGTTATAATGTAATATAAATTAGTGTGTAATGCAAGTGTTTTATTTTTATTATTCACTCAAACAGTACTTTAGCATCATGAGGCAGCTTTCTAAACTTTATCTCTCCTATCCAACTTACAATTTAGTCTATTGTATGGTCAGCTCTGTGATTAGGCTTAATAATTATCTACTCAGCCATATCTTTCATTCTACCTTTTATCTTATTCTAGTCTAGATATTGCTGTATTCTCTGTTTTTAATCTTTCTCTCTTTTGCAGCTATAGTATTCTTTTCTTGCCATATCGCATTCACAAATTATTGCTGCTAGAGCCCATTTATCCCACTTAATATCACCATCTCTCCAGTCCTCTCTTTCTGGAAAGTATCCAGGAGTACCATACAGGTTGCCAAGTCATGAAGCTTCAACTCTCTATGATCTATTGAAATCTATTTTTATTACTCTGAGAGGTGAAAAGTCAAGCATTATATTCTCAGGCTTCAAATCTCTATTGACATAACCAAGAGTGTGCAGCTCCTCAATGCCTTTGCAAACATTTGTAAGAATAAGAGGTAACTTCTTTGGTATCCTTTAATCTTAAATGTAGTCTCTTAATGTCATTTAGTATAGACGAAGACGAAAAGCTACATGATCTTGAGCAAGCAGAATAGCATCGAGCTCAATTATAAATCTTCACTATCTATCTCTTGACTTCGTAAGTGCTTGGTATTCATTTACGAATTCCATTTGATACTTGTCATCGCATTTGAAGTAGTTGAACGGATATATCT
>ARYC01000797.1:0-12243 GCA_000711775.1 Oxytricha trifallax | reverse complement strand
ATTTTAACCAATTCATTGGCTTTTATTTGTTATTAAAATAGTAATCTTGCGCTTTAAAAATTACATAGAGCCTAATTGTTCGTAAGAAACAGGGCAATATACTCATAGGCTCGCATATTGATAATAAAGTTAACCCGATTAAACAATCACAGAAATAAAAAAAATTATAGATGTAGAAGTGTGACTGTTTAAAATATATTAAAAATTTTACAGAATTAATGTCAGAAACAGCTTGATTTTAACACATTCCATATTCTTAATGATCTGTTGGAATATTTTTGGCCTCTCGCACACATTTATAATATAGAACTTGTTATAGCAGCATTATTAAACAAAAAAGCATGTTTCTTATTGTCGAGAGGATTATCAGATTTGGTGAACGTTTTTTCAGGGGTTATCGGTTTCTACGTTTAATAAGGATAGGAAGTACAAATAGCAATATAATTGTTACTACGCCTAAGAATACTGATTTATTTTTAAATATGAGGTCAATAAAAAACTATTCTAAAATTAATGATTTTATAATAGAGCTTGATATTAACCATCCTAGATTTTCATCATCATCAGTTGAATAAATATTAGAAATAAAAATAAAAATCCATTTGGGTATTCTAGTTAAATTTGCTATCATTACTCAGATTCATTTTGTTTACAATATAATAAAATGAAATTTCAATTATTTAATTTGATCTAAAGCTTGTCTATTATATCTGAAGATAGCAATTATATTTCAAAATCACTTGTTAAATTTTCTAAAATAAAACTTTTCTTAAAATTTCGAGGTGGATTTATTTTATGATTCCTTAATATATTTATTTTAGCAACTTTTTATTGCCCATTAAATATAAATGTCACAAAACTAGTTAAATCAATAATTAATAAATGATGACTTAGGCGTCCATCATCAATTTTCCTCAAAATCGAACATTTTAGACCCCACTACTGTAGTAAACCAGAGATTCGTTAGAAAAGACCGTCTGGTCAAATTTCTTAAAATCCCCCGTAATCAGTTGTGCCTCAAAAGAACTTTAAAATATACTTAAAAATATTAGCGAAATCCACTAACTTTTGAAGATTAATTATGCGTTAAATTAAATGCATATTCAAGATATATTCAATCCTAATAGCAATAAAATTCATTACTTTGATAAGATTTTCAATGAATATGTAAGTAAAAAGATTTACAAATAATTAATTTTATGTCAAATTTGATGAAATTGTTTAATTTAATTGTATTTTTTAGGCTGATCCAATAAGGTCTGAATAGATTGAGGAATGCTTGTAGAAATGGGAAAACACCCTAATATTAACTTTCACAAACAACAAATAAAGTAAGTTTTAACAACTCGTTTTTAACCTCATATTAAATAATCGTTAATTTAGACAAAGGATTTTTTACAAAGGAAAACAATTTAGTAAAGAATATTATTCAAACGATTCCTCAAAGTATGTTGAGAATGTTAAACTAGAAATAAATGTAAAATAATGCAAGTTCTATTGCAATTATTAAGAGTTCAGCTAGTAAGAATTAGCAAGATAGTACCACGAGTAAATTACTTAAAATCTAATTCTCATTTTTTGCACTTGGAAACGAAGGGGCTCTGGATTTTGGTAAATTTGCTTTGGAAAAGATTAAAACGAAAAAGGAACCTGCTGACATAGAAAGTAAGTCCATATAAGTTTAAAAATGGAATGTGATAATAACGAATTTGTATAGAGGTTACAATATTAACCTAAGTTATTGAGGACTAGAAATATGGTGAGATGGTTTTTAAAGGGCTTACGAGATATGAGACAATTGATATTGAACAACTCTTAAATTTTTTCACACTCTCTGTAAGATTTTATCAAGTATTTATCTTATTTCAGTAAAACTACTATAACGAATATTTGGCTAAAAAGTATGACTAAAGAGAAGACAAGCTGTATCATTTAGTAATGCAAATGCACACTATGAATCCATCTGATGCTTAAAATAAAAGAAAAACCAATTTTCACATAGTCGATCTAGCTGTTCCTGTGTAGACTTTAGATCCATCATTCAACAGTCTAAACACATTTCTAAGCAGTTCTCTTACTTCTATATCAACTTTCTTAAGAGAGTATTACATTTCAAAACAAGTTATAGGAGTAGATTATGATAGTAATCACTTGACTAGATACTTAAGAAAAAGTTTGATTGGCCATGATATTAATATCATGCCTTTGTTTTTTGTGAATAGCTAAGAAGACTATAAAGATGAATCTAAATAAATTCTTGCCTTCACTTAACAGTAAGTTCTTTCATTTAAACTTATTTTTATGTAGAATTCAAGGCATGTACAAATAAAATGAAGAGGGTTAAGGTTAGAATCTCTCTCCCAAGGGTTAAAATGGAAATGATTAAGTCTAAACAAACTAAATGGTTGATAAATTATCTAGAGAAAACAACGATCTCAAAAAATAAATAGACTTTATGAAAAAAACCTATAAGACAAAACTGGATGAATTCAGAATTATGCTAGGTATAGACGCTGATCTTGAAGCGCTAATTAAGGCTAGACCCAACTCTAAAGAGCAGTAAATTCTCAAGTTTTACAAAGAAGCAAAAGAAAGAGCAGAAACATTAGGCCGTATTAATCGTGACCTGGATAAAAAGTTAAATCATTTGCAAAATGAGGTTGATGAGATCAGGACTGATAAGAATGATCTTGAGACCAAATATTGGAGGCAATTCAGAGCAATGGAAAATAAAAGGCATAATATGGCAGATGGAATCCACCACCACGATAAGGAGTTTTAAGAGTAAATTGATGAAGTGGTAAAACAGAGAAAGGTCAGTATTGACAACACTTTGAAATAAAATTAGGATACACTGGATAGTAAGGCATCGTTGCTATTCAAATTGAGAGAAAATACTGAGAATAATACTGGTTTAATTGGAAGAATGTTCGATATATAGGATTAAGCAAAGTCGGATGCCGAGATAGATTATAGGAGGGACTTATTAGCAAAGAAACGAGATCATAAGGAAGAACTATAAAATCTCAAAGATCAGAATCAATATCTAATGAAAACTAAAAAATGCAATAAAAGACTTCAAGTAACTAAAAGGAGAAGCACAGCATATGCTTTCTTAATCTAGAGAAGAACTTCTTAGTGTATATCAAATGGTACATCTATAGCAATAACTTATTGATTAAATGGAGGATGGAAAATATAGTCAAGGCATGCACTCCCACTTTGTCCCACCTGCTTTGAAACCTCTCATGCCAAATAAAGATTCTCACAAATAGCTATTCGAGGCCTTAAGCAAGAAAAAAGTCAAAGGAAAGTATCTCTTCTAAAAATTACTAGACAAACAATTGCGAAAGAAACTTGATAAGCAAGAGTTTATCGAAAGTATAATGATGAAGACTCAAACTATTTAATAAATGAATCAGGAGTCTATTTCTAAATGGGAAGAAAGAATGGCAACTTTATACCTAGAAAAACTGAGTAATTAATTCTCCCCTACTAATTCTTAAACATCACAAAAAGTGAACAAGAAAAATTCTTAAAAAAGTGTCAGCAAAACTGGATTAAAACCCAAAAATTAACAAAGAGAAATAGTAAATAGCAAAATGGTATCTCTTATTTTGGAAAATTTAATGGATAGAGTAAACTAAATAATTTACACTATATTATTTATTTTAACATGATCTGCATTCACAATTAAATTAGATTAAGCATTAAAGACAACTAGTGTATTTATAAATTAATAAATTTAATTGTTAATGTAGAAGATTTAGATCCTTCAAAATTAAATTACCAAGAAATTCAAAAATTAATATTAGATCTACAAGGAGGATACTAAGAATTATATTTTTATATATTTTCAAATGTCTTTTTTCACTCAATCATTTAATTATTTATAATAATATAAATTAAAGTCATCAAACCTGAACCCTAATATGTTAAACGGCTAACCAGTAAAACTAATTTTCAGTGATATAAATAAATTCAAAGTTCTTTAATGACTATGAAGTAAAGCAATCGAATGAGCGTATTTTTAATGAAGTCAAGTTCAATCGTGGTCTTTAGAACTAATATGGATTTATGAAGACACTTAATTTGAATTCTATAAACTCAAATTTCCCTGATGCTTCTAGACCTCAAACTAGGCAATTAATTACGTCACAGAGCGCATTCAGATTAAACCAGAATTAGACTTCTGGTAGGCAAGGAAATTTTTCAAGCATTCAAATTGGTAATAATAACGTGGAGTCTCTTGCAAGACTCGGTCTACACACTAGTCAGGGTTAGAGGAAAAGAAGCGAGATAGATTTTAAATAATACAATAGTTAAAGCAATAATAATTTGATGTTTGAAGCTCAAAGTTTATCACAAAATACTGGCTAATAAGATGCTCAAAGATTACTGAGTGAATCAAGAAATAAAGAGATGAGGCGGAATAGAATGTAAAGCGTGGCAGAATATGGGGGGAATAGGGAATAAAACTCAGTCGGGAGTGTTTAGAGCAAAAATAATTAAATTAATAATCGATTAGTTGGTAGTAATCAAAACTACAATAGTATGTTTAAGGTTTGATTTTTTATTGATTAGATTAAAGAACTTGGAAAGTTATATTTACCATTTAGATCAGCAAATATTTTAATTTTATAAAAAACTTGGTGTTTAAAAACCTTAAACATCTAATAAATCAAATTAAAAATTTAATAAGAATAAAAAATATTTGATTGAATACTATTAGGGTCTTATATAAAATAAAAAAATAATGATCATTAAGAATAATGCTTAATTTTTATAAATAAAATTTAATATTCTATATATTCAATCAGCACCCCAAAGTTTCAAAAACCCACTTATTTATTTGGTAGTAATTTTCATTAAGCTTATTAATTATTATTATTTTTATTTTACATACACACCTTTAATTCCTGAATATAATTTTAACACTCTCTCCATGCTCTATTTTTTTAATTCCATACAATTATTGAGCAAAGTATTTTCATCAAAGCATCCTTATTTTTTCAAAAGTTTTGGAGCGTTATCCCATTTATCGTTGTGTATTGGTTAATCTTTTTCATCATAAACCTGATTTTTTATTCTGTCAATTTTTAGTTTTCTGTAATAATTTTGTAAATTAATTTTAATTTGTTTATTCTATGACCACAAATTTAACTTAGATTTTATTAATTTAATATAACTAGAAGAAAAAGGTTTACAAATAAAAATTGATTTAAAAATTATAATTTTTGGGGGTCTTTCTTGAAAAATAGTGCAACTTTCTATTTGACAGCTTTCTCGAATTTTTCCCTGTCAGTGCTAGGTACAATTACCTTATTCAAAAAATCTCATCGAAATTCACTCACATCATATACTTTATCAAAAATGTAGAGAAATGTCTGGAAAAAATTTGCTATCGATCAAAGTCGCGGGTTTCGCATATAAGCATGTTGAAAACAACAATAAAGACACAGCGTTTTTCAATCTACATTAGTTGAATTGCAAGGGCAATCTGATTTCTAGGAGATATTTCGTATTAGTGTATTTGACTGATTTCTCACTAGCACAGATAAAATGACTTGACAATCAAAGACCAAAAATTATAGTCTTCCCTGAGTCGTTTCACTAAGTCCTAATATACAGATATTGTTCTTCGCTGCGTGAGTATGTGCGAGGAGAGCATTTGGGAAGATTCTTGTTTTATAAAAAGCCCTTTTTAATTTTGATTATTATGTTTACATTTATACACTTAAATAAATGTTCAATATTAATTTTGCTTGTTCAACCCGAAGTGTCCTTAATTTATCTCATTCAATTACGAGATTGAATTAATTGAGATGAAATTTCAAAAAAAAGCAAAGTTTCAGCGATCTCTCTCTACTTTGCATTGTTCAATATAACATTTTTAAAATATTTCTTTACATTAACTTTAATTTGACTAGATATGTATGAAAAATTTGATGCAAATTTATAAATCCGCATATTCGTTCTCATTGTTCTATCTCCCCAAAACAGTTTATATACGCTGCATAAAAGTCAAATCAAATAGAGAAAGTCTTAAAAAGTGCATATAGATTTATCAAATTTTAATTTAACTTTTCAAATATTTCTATACATTTACTAAGATCTGACTAGATATGTATGAAAAATTTGAAGCAAATTTATAAATCGGCAAATTCGTTCTCATTGATCTAACTCCCCAAAACAGTTTATATACGCTGCATAAAAGTCAATCAAATAGAGAAAGTCTCAAAAAGTGCATATAGATTTATCAAATTTTAATTTAACTTTTCAAATATTTCTAGACATTTAGTAAGATCTGACTAGATATGTATGAAAAATTTGAAGCAAATTTATAAATCGGCAAATTCGTTCTCATTGATCTAACTCCCCAAAACAGTTTATATACGCTGCATACAAGTCAAATCAAATAGAGAAAGTCTCAAAAAGTGCATACAGATTTATCAAATTTTAATTTAACTTTTCAAATATTTCTATACATTTACTATGATCTGACTAGTTATGTATGAAAAATTTGAAGCAAATTTATAAATCGGCAAATTCGTTCTCATTGATCTAACTCCCCAAAACAGTTATTATCTATATAATCAAATAGAGAAAGTCTCAAAAAGTGCATATAGATTTATCAAATTTTAATTTAACTTTTCAAATATTTCTAGACATTTACTAAGATCTGACTAGATATGTATGAAAAATTTGAAGCAAATTTATAAATCGGCAAATTCGTTCTCATTGATCTAACTCCCCAAAACAGTTTATATACGCTGCATAAAAGTCAAATCAAATAGAGAAAGTCTTAAAAAGTGCATACAGATTTATCAAATTTTCATTTAACTTTTCAAATATTTCTATACATTTACTAAGATCTGACTAGTTATGTATTAAAAATTTGAAGCAAATTTATAAATCGGCAAATTCGTTCTCATTGATCTAACTCGCCAAAACAGTTTATATACGCTGCATAAAAGTCAAATCAAATAGAGAAGTCTCAAAAGTGCATACATATTTATCAAATTTTAATTTAACTTTTCAAATATTTCTAGACATTTACTATGATCTGACTAGTTATGTATGAAAAATTTGAAGCAAATTTATAAATCGGCAAATTCGTTCTCATTGATCTAACTCCCCAAAACAGTTTATATACGCTGCATAAAAGTCAAATCAAATAGAGAAAGTCTCAAAAAGTGCATATAGATTTATCAAATTTTAATTTAACTTTTCAAATATTTCTAGACATTTACTAAGATCTGACTAGATATGTATGAAAAATTTGAAGCAAATTTATAAATCGGCAAATTCGTTCTCATTGATCTAACTCCCCAAAACAGTTTATATACGCTGCATACAAGTCAAATCAAATAGAGAAAGTCTTAAAAAGTGCATACAGATTTATCAAATTTTAATTTAACTTTTCAAATATTTCTATACATTTACTAAGATCTGACTAGATATGTATGAAAAATTTGAAGCAAATTTATAAATCGGCAAATTCGTTCTCATTGATCTAACTCCCCAAAACAGTTTATATACGCAGCATAAAAGTCAAATCAGATAGAGAAAGTCTTAAAAAGTGCATACAGATTTATCAAATTTTAATTTAACTTTTCAAATATTTCTATACATTTACTATGATCTGACTAGTTATGTATGAAAAATTTGAAGCAAATTTATAAATCGGCAAATTCGTTCTCATTGATCTAACTCCCCAAAACAGTTTATATACGCTGCATAAAAGTCAAATCAAATAGAGAAAAGTCTCAAAAGTGCATATATATTTATCAAATTTTAATTTAACTTTTCAAATATTTCTAGACATTTACTAAGATCTGACTAGATATGTATGAAAAATTTGAAGCAAATTTATAAATCGGCAAATTCGTTCTCATTGATCTAACTCCCCAAAACAGTTTATATACGCTGCATACAAGTCAAATCAAATATAGAAAGTCTCAAAAGTGCATATATATTTATCAAATTTTAATTTAACTTTTCAAATATTTCTAGACATTTAGTAAGATCTGACTAGATATGTATGAAAAATTTGAAGCAAATTTATAAATCGGCAAATTCGTTCTCATTGATCTAACTCCCCAAAACAGTTTATATACGCTGCATACAAGTCAAATCAAATAGAGAAAGTCTCAAAAAGTGCATATAGATTTATCAAATTTTAATTTAACTTTTCAAATATTTCTAGACATTTACTAAGATCTGAATAGATATGTATGAAAAATTTGAAGCAAATTTATAAATCGGCAAATTCGTTCTCATTGATCTAACTCCCCAAAACAGTTTATATACGCTGCATACAAGTCAAATCAAATATAGAAAGTCTCAAAAAGTGCATATAGATTTATCAAATTTTAATTTAACTTTTCAAATATTTCTAGACATTTAGTAAGATCTGAATAGATATGTATGAAAAATTTGAAGCAAATTTATAAATCGGCAAATTCGTTCTCATTGATCTATTTCTCTTAAACACAAATAACAATTTTTTTGCCCCCTCAAAATTAAGCTAAATAATTTTAACTATTATTTTTTATTTTTAATTACTTATTTTTTTTTACGTAATTTTTAAAATCTTGAAATCCTTTAAAATTAATTTTAACAAATTTTTTATTTTAATTATTTTATTTATATAATATAAATTTTTTTTTATTTCCTTGTTATTATTGCGTATGATAATTATTAATTTTAAATATATTTCTTGTCTGAAAATTGTGATTTTATTAAATATTTTTAAAGAATATATATATATATATACTATTATGGCTATTGACATTTGATTTTTATCTTAATCTCTAATCTTGAAAAATATATTCTATTAGATATAGTTTATTCAAAAATATAATGGCAATTTTTATCGAAATTGCATATCTTAAATTTTTTTAAGTAATTTAATTATGAGAAATAATTCTAAAGATTTACAAATTAATTATAATTAGTTTTTTAATATACCAAAAATTTTTTTTTTGAAATAACTCAGGATTTAATAAATAATATAAACATAACTACTAATATAATTTGAATATGCATCAATAATCATAATTGCCCATATCGAGAAATAAATTGATTTACACTTAAGTATAAAAATTTAAGATAATATTTAATTCATTGATTCATTTATTTAATATTTATCCTGCTATTTTTCTTTTTTAGTTTCAGAATTTATTTAGAGTATTATAAAAAATTTAAACTATTTTTATGTTAATCTATTATTAAAGCGTTCAATAAAATTAATGTCAGTTAATTTTATTATTATCATATATAAACTTAAATATTTATAATCTTTTAAGTATAATAATGTTCACTAGTCTTGAAAAGTCAAGGCCTTTAATACTCATATTAAGGAAATATATACATAAACTGTTTTTAAAAATGTATTCATAAGTAACTTAATATATTTAAGATCTTAAATGTGTTCTGTGTGAATCTTAATCAATTGTTAACTTACTTTAAAAAATACTGAAAAAAAAATCGAATTATAATAAATTTTAAAGGAAAATATAAATCTTGCTTAGCTACTAATTTAATTAACTGTTTATTACTTGTAAAAAAAACTAATAATAATAATTAAATCTGTTTAGTTAAGTTGAACATTATACTTAATTCCAAAATTAATCTTAAGTCTTAAGTTTACAAATATGTCCATAAAACAATTAAAATTTTAATCACGTTTTTTTATTAATTAGTTAAAATAAGTCAAGGCAATTCATTGAAGCTTGAAGTATTACTAATTTCCTTCTAATGTAATATGCTTTAATTCATTATTTTACATAATAATTTACATCCTTAAATTGATTTAATTTGATAATTACATATTTATTTTAGAAACCTTTAAATAAAAAAAATATGTTTTAAATTTTTATTAAAAAAAACACATAATAATATTATAAAATTTAAATACTTTATGATTAAATATTATTATTAAAATTGATATAAAAAATTTGTTTAAATTCATTTTTACGTATTTTCAGATTTTTAAAATTAGCTAAAAAAATAAACACGTAATTACGAAGAAAAAATAATCGGATAAATATTTTGCGTGTTTATGGGGGGGGCCATTAAAGTTAAAAAATTCAAAATATTTTTTTCTATTTATTTTATGAAAATTTTTTATATATTTGCTAGTATTATAGTCCGGCACTATTTTCACAGTTTAAATTCATCTTAGTTTAGAAACTGTCTCTATACATTAATTTAAACTAATATAATATCTTTTATTTTTTAATAAAAATATTATACCGATTATGAGTATCAGATTACTTTTCATTCGGCCTATTGAAATCTTCAGTTATTACGTTGTAATAAATATAATTTATTATATTTTTATATTATATTTTGGCAGGTGAGTGAACATTTATGAAATAGTATTATGATTTATTCAAACTAAATTAAAAATTATTACATTAATTAAAAAAATATATATTTTAATATTTAAAAAGAATGTAATGAGACCCTTTGGAGTCATATCACAGCTGATGATGATGAAACCGTGAGTATAATTAGAAGTTAGATTAATATTAAATCATATAAATTTATATATTTTTTATTACGAATGACAGTTATGGGTTTTCGGCATGATTCAGCGAGACGATAAGATTAAATCAAAATTATACCTTGTTCCTAATAGGTTGATTAGGGTTATAGAGTAAAACATTAAAAATGGATTGATGATAATGATTTTTAATAAATTTATTAAAATTATATGTTGATACTTTTTATTATATGTAAAGTTCGGGAAAAGTAGAGAGTTATTTATTTATAATGCGGTTGTCCATCATGATAGATTTAAATCATACGATAGCATAAAATGGCAAAACATTAACTTTGGCCATAAAAAACATGTCCATTCAAAATTATTTAAGTTTTTAATTTTATTATACATTAGTGAGATAGATTCCCCTTACAAGATAATTTTGATTAAAAATATATAATTTCCTTAAATTTTTTAAATTATAACTAGATTTTTTCCCCATTTTACTTGTTCTGGGTAACAATAAAATTATTATTATACAATGTATAATGAACATATTAAACTTTATTTCCCTTATTTAAAAAATTAAGGCAATATTTGGTAAGTTTTATTATTTAAATAAAGGTTAAAATAATAAAAAAACACATATTTTTAGCATAAATCCTAATGTGTTTGAAAAAAAATTATTGATTTTGATGAGATTTATTAGAAATTTTAGCAGAAGTAATCAATTATAAATTAAACTCTTAATTTATCAAATTAATAAAAATTACCTAATTAACAAAAAATAATTTGACAGAATAAAAAAATTAACTAACAAGGAAACATCCCTAAAATAATTATTTAAATTTATATCTGGGCTAGAAATTCCATCCATCATTTTTGTGTATTGGATTAAACTTTTTAAAAAAAATTTGTTTAAATATTAATACACTTATAAACATTTAGCAACGGTATTTATAAGCCTTCAAAGTAATATACTTTTTATGTAATAAATGTAAATTTTCTATTTTAAAAAGGATTCAAACGTGATCGAATCATTTTGAGGGAATTTAAACACTACGTGCTAATGACGTATAGTACAAGGATCAGTGGCGACCCACTGCGAAGAGTTTATAATTGAGATTTAGTTTTTCAGACTAATAAAGATGCAACCTTTGTACGATCGCTAAAATTTTATCATGAAATTTTTCTTAGATATGAACATGCAATAATGATTAAAATTACTAATCCTTTATGTATTTTATTTTATATTAAATTTCCTTTTCTAACATTTAATTACATCTTTTGAGACAATTATTTAATTTATCCAAAAATATTTTTAATGCCTTTTTCAAAAATAAATATAAATTATTATTATTTTTTTTATTTTTGTTTAGATTTACTCTCATTTTATATTCATTTCAATCATCCACTTAAAAATTTGCAATAATTTTAATGCGATAATAATATTAAAAATTTTATATATGTTTATATAAAAATGACGAATAATTTTTATTTAAAGGTAAAACTGCAATTCCAATTATATATCTGGAATATTTTAAACATATTATGGTTCTAGATTTAAATCTGAAATACCAGTATAAAACTGGAATAAAAAAAGTTCCAGATTTGGAAGGGGTATCCAACATTTCTCACTGAAATAGGTTTCCCTCATTTATACCTTAAAGATTTTTTGGACCAGAGATGAAAGCTACTATTTACTAGCATTTCTAAGATTTGCCCGAAATTTCTAATGATGATGAGAGACA
>ARYC01000796.1:0-18837 GCA_000711775.1 Oxytricha trifallax | reverse complement strand
CTGGGTTTCAATCTTCATATCTTCTGAATTGTTAGCAACTTCAATTTATTCAGCTAATTGATCACATTCCACTTGAAGTTCAGCATTGCGGATTTGTAAGCTCTCTAACATGGGTATGAATTTATCGCTGTCAACGATGCAAACTCTAAGTTTCTCAATATGTCCAGCTAGGTCTTTGTCTGTAGCCATCTTTTCCATTTCTTCTTCAACCATTTCCTTGGTGGCTTGGATTTGCAACAAGTTCTCATCGTTAGTCTTTTCAATTTCGTCAACCTCCTCTCTTCTTCTGCCAACCTTCTCCTCTAAAGTGTGACTGGACATAGTTTGCTTGTTTCCAAGAGACTCCTCCAAAATTCTCTTCTGTCCATCGAGATGTTTGTTAACAACTTACTCCATCATGTTGATTTCTCCCTTCCTCTTGTCAAGGAGAGCTTGATCCTTCACTGGATCTCCAGTTTTCTTGTCAGCTCTTATGACACCTATGACTTTCTCAAGATCTCCGACTGTCTTTGTAATACCTGCTGAAGATCCCTTCAACTCTTCTAGTAATTGAAGGCACTCAGCTTTTACGAGATAAGTCCTGGATCTGAGAACGTCCTCAGGATACATCAGGAAAGGTATAGGGGGGACCACGCCAATAAAAACGTCGATCGTTGATTATGTAAGTCGTGTTAATATTGAATGATAGACTTATCCTTGCAACTTGAGAATGAGTGCATCTAGGATAGGGTAAGCGTTAGAAAAACAGCTCGGATCTCAAATTGAACTCTATTTGCAGAAGAAAAGCAAGGAAATAAGCCTACATAAGACAACCAGAGTGTCACTAGGGGTTTTCCCAACAGCAAGCCAAACAATAAGTCTTTACTGAGAAGTGGTTTTATCTAAACATAAGCCCTCATTAGAAAAAGCAGCTGGAGAAAGTGACCAGAAAAAATATACGAAGTAGCGAAAGACCACATGAGACATACCCAAGACAATCGGTGAACGTGCACAGTGTGAAGTTAGTCAGTCCAGTATATGTAGCAACTTTCCCTTGGACAGATGAAATTGAATCGCCAAAAGTCAAAGTATGAATATCTGATTATATCTAACTGATCGGGTTAAGCCCCAGTTTTAATTTCCGTACAGCATTATATAATAATAATAATTTCTCTTCTAGTAATTTCTTTGATTTGGTGTTCATGCCAACAAAGAAACCTTTGTCTTCTGCACCTGTGGTATAACCATCATAAGAGTCTGTAAGTTTAATTATTCTTTTTGTGGGGGGGGGGACTAATTATGCTTTAATTTATCAAATGGAATAAAGTTTTAGTTAATCTTTTAAAAAATTGAATTAAAGTAATTAAATAGAAGTAAGAGGTAAATAATATAAATATCATATTGGTACTCTATTGTTCAATTAAATTATTTCTACAAGTAATTACAATTTTTTTCTTGGTTTTTCTTAAGTTAATCATTCCAATAAATTAAATGTATTTTCAATAACATAATGGTCAAAACCATCTAAACAATCTTTCTTATGCTTATCAAATATTCTATTTAACTTAATTTAGAATAAATTTTATATTATCTTCATAAGTCTAAGATTTATTTTATTTTTTATTATCATTAGATCGAATGTTAAATTTTACATAAAAAATTATAACTCCGATTCTTTTAATGTGGTCTGCAATTTGATCATTTTGAGCTTTGGCATTCAAGAGTGAATCAATAAATTCTCTGAGCTTTCTCTCCAAGTCCATCGATGACAAACTAGCCAAGAGTTCATCAATATTTATTTTTTAATAATTCAATAAAATCAAGATCTCTGTACAATCCCTCAATGAAACCCTTAAGTTCTCTAAGCATAGCACCTATTCTTGCTAGTCTATCAATATATTCGGCAAGCTTAGTTACAGCTTCAGCACTCTCTAAATCTTTTGGTTTAATTTCAGCAACCAATTCTTTGATTTCGCTGCTTGCTTTATCAAATTTTGGCTTGAATTCATCGAATTTAGCTTAGAATTCTTGTAGCTTAGCGATTGCAGCTTCTTTCTTCTGAACAGCAGCCTTGTCTTTGGAATTTGAAGCATTTATAGCTCCCTCAATATTTGCAAGTGCTTTCAGGCATTTATTTTACAAATCCTCAACTTCATCATGAACCTTAATGTGTCTGTTAGCATTCTTTCTGACTTCCGCATCTTGAGTCTTTAGTCTTCTACGATCGAAAGCTTTGCAAATATCTGAGAGAATCTTTACGTAGCCCTTTAATTCGCCATTAAGTTTCTAGAGACCTTGTTAAATCTCAATTAGCTCATCTATATCGTAGGTATCATCGAGGAATTCATCTGTAAATTTGTCACAATAAGCGACACCGTCATTTCTTAACTTGGAGTATCGAGAATTTTCTTCTCTTACTTTAGCTAGCTTGGGAAGTTTCTTTTCGTTATTTGCTTTTCTTGTGATGTAATCTATACTTGCAATCATTGACATGTACAACTTTTCGAAGTCATTTTATGAATTGAAATACCTTAATATCTCACAATTTAATGTGATTTTTAGTGATGGCTCTTGTCGTTTGATGCATCAATATTCTACAATGAATTTATAGTAAAACTTAATTTTTACATAATCTAATTATACTTCATTAGTCTAAGTAGCTCTCTATTTTCAGGTAAGAGTCCCTTAATAAGATCTAACAATCTATTTCTCTCCTCCTCATTAGCATTCATATTCTTTAATTTCATGAGTAATCTTCTAAGTTTCTCCTAGACTTCAACATCCTTGTCATATTCATCATTAATTTGATGATCAAGATGATTTCCTTCTGTCATAATATCTTCGCAGTCCTTTACTGATACGTTGTCCTTATCAATTTTAGAGAATTTGTCCTTAAGTTAAGCAATCTATTCTCTGAATTTGTCTCTCTTTTTCTGAATCTCAGAGTGATCTCCACTTAGGTTGTTGTAAGCACCTTGAATGGCATCTCTGTTCTTCAATTTATCCTTTACTGCATCGAATTCCTTGTCGAATACCTCCTTGTCGCCATTAACATCAGTAATTTTGTTATTTAGTTTTTCAAGACTGTTATCTAGCTTGTTGAGAAGATCTTGGCAGTCCGAGTATTACGAAGCTCTCAATTTGTTCAAATAATCGTAAATCTCCTTCTCTAACTGCTTAAGCTCGTCGTTGAAATTTCCGATATCGTCATTGAAGGTGTCTGTCAAAAACTTCATTTTTAGGAGCATTTCATAGATGTATTCGAGCTTTTGAGTCTTCACAATGCTTGTTGGGAGATTATCTAAATCTGCAGCTTCCACCTTGATAATTTTGGAGTTATCTTAAACCCCTGATAGCCATAGCTTAGAACTAATCAAAGTAAACTTATTTAAATTTATATTTAGTTTAATAAATAAAATATATTGGTTTAATTTTATAATGTTTTAATTATAGTAATACGGATACTCAAAAAGTTATATTTTCAGGATAATAGTGGATAATTTAATCATGATAAATATCCAATAACTTATTATTGTTTTTATTCTACTTTCATAAATAAAAGAGCTTTATAGAAGTCTATCTGCTTCATTAACTTTATCTTAGTTACCAAGAAGCCTGTTGTTAAAATGATTAAAAGCAGGCTAATGCTCAGGCGAGTACTTGATTGTATCTAATGCTTTCTCAAGTTTAGCTTGTCTTTGCTGCATATCAGAAAGTCTTTCAAGCCATCCCTGGAAATCTTTATTCTTTTACTCTCTTAAAGTGACTCCTTGATTGTGCTTTTCAATTTTGAATTGATATTTGTGTAGTAATGTCATATTTCCATCTTTAGTAGTTTGAATATCGTCTGCCATAGAACCCTCAAGATTCTAGATTTCTTTGAGAATTGAACCTCTCAGCTTTTCATTATCTTGTTATATTTTTTGGAATTCTACTCCTGAGGTGTTTTGATCCCCTCCCTTCTTTTACTCGTACTCTTTTTAATAAAATTCAAGCTGTACCTTGAATTCATCCCTCTTTTAACCAAAAGCTTTCATTTAGTCTAGTCTATAGTCAGTCTCTTCCTTGAATTAAGCAGTGTCTCTATCTTTTTCTTGATCTGGATGTCCATTATTAATGAGTTTGTTCTAATCTTCTTGAATATTCTTCATGTCATTGTTGTATCTATCAATTAACTTTATCATTCTGTCAAGTGATGCGAAAGTAATGTTTATGCTCTTATCGCAATTTGCCTATCTCCTGTTTCTGATGTACTTCAAGATTTCCTTAATGGCATGTTCAAAGTCCTTGATCTTTTTAAAGGCTTCTTCTATTAATTGCTCTGTGATCTATACGTGATGACCAATACTTGCAAGGAGGTCGATGATATCTGAGACTTCATCGATATCTTTCATTTAAACTGCGTCTAGATTATTGAACTGCTTAGTCAATCTATCAGTTCTCTACTGAATTTATATTGACTAATCTCTAGCAGTTTCTTCGTCTTGTACGACTTCAATGATTTGACCTTCGTAAGTCTGGAACTTATTGTATAGCTCTAGGTCTTCTTGATCTATTTCTTGCTTCAAACCTTCATACTCATTTTTCTTGGTGGTAAGGTATGCAAGGAGTTCATCATCACTTTTTAATAGAGCTTTGGCCTAGCTGTCTCTAGTTTTCAAGTTTTCTCTAACTTGTTTCTCAGCTTCATCACAGACAATTCTCCTAAGTTCATCGTAACTTACTTACAATTCAGACACTTTCTTCTCTAAACCAATAAATTAATAATTAAATGTTAAATTATTAAAGTTGTTTAGGGTTATTTCACTGAGCTTCTCGTGATCTTTGAGAGCAGACTCCATGAAAATATCAAGTTTTCTGATGGTTTTATCAATTCTGTTGATGTCTTAGTTTTCAATTTCATGCATAGCTTTTTAAAACTTTTCCAAAGTCATTTTAAGAATATGGAAGTTAGCAGCTAAATCATTTAGAAAAACTAAAAACAATAAGGATTCTTAAAATGGATAATTATTAATAATATGCTATTAAAATTAAATTTATATTAAATATCTTAAATTAATTAGTAAAATTAAAGTCATGATAAAATCTATATATTGGTTTATTTTTTTAAATAATCTAACTAATTTAAAATTACTGTGCTAATGGGATTTATATTATCAATTATAAAAAAGAAACAGAAAAAAAACCACTAAATTTAGATATGTTAATGTTAGACATATTATAAAAATTATCGTACATTATTCACACATTGAAAATTTTGTTTTAACTTTATTTATGGCTTTTTTATTTTTTCCTATTTTATACCTACATTAGTTAAATTTGCCTAGCTTAATTATTGAAAATTTCAAATAAAATCTATTATATTTCATACTGATTAATTATATTTAAAGTTAATTTGAAGGTTCTTCTATCGGATTTGGGGATTGTTTTCAGAAGTTAAATCCATGACTTGTCTTCTGAAGTTAATGAAGTAATCGTACTTATGAGTTAGCCACTTCAATTTCAACACTCTCTCAACATCATAGTAGAAGTCCTTCAATGTATCAACGCATGTGTACACTCTCTTCAGACCGTCTTTCGAGAGAATATCGTTAAGCCTGTATCTTTCCTTGGCCATAGCACCGCATTGAACTCTAATCTTCTCTTAGAATCTATCAACACCAGTCCTTTGCACTGAGACAACAACTGTGTATTGTTGAACTAGTTCATTGAAGTAATTCATCTTTTCATCAATAAGATCGTTAACTTTTTGGGCATCTTAGATCTAATCTTCCTTTACTTCTTCATACTCAATAGCAAGCATTTTTTTCTACTCTATTCTAAGAGTGTTCTAGTGCTCGTCGAATTCATGACAACGTTGTTCAAGGAACCCAATTAACTTGTTGATCTTAACTTCCACAATGAAGATTCTGAAAATGTATAATCAGCGAAATTAAACAGTTAAATTATTCAAAAATTCAAAGTATGTTATATGCAACTGACATTTTAGAGAACTTAACTTGTTCATCATCATCTTATTATAAATCTAAAGAAGCCCATCTATCCATAACGCTAACTAAGTATTCGTCCTTCAGGGGACTAAGAGTATATGGTAGTTTATCTGAGACCAAATTGTTTCTTGAAATAAGCTTTCTGGACTCTTCGAGGACCTTGTAGAGCTCAATACCTGTGTGTAAGAAGTTATTTTCAATTGTAGAGGTTCTTCTCTCGTATTGATGCATCATAAACATTAAAGAACTGATGTTTGTGAGTGTGGATGTGATTCTAATTTATTCAGTCGTGCCATTTCTCAATTTAGCCATTAATTTAAGCAACTTATCATATTGTATCTTTAGTCTCTCAATTGACTCTTTGCATTATACAATCTTAAAATTAAAAACTAGATTTGAAACCTTCTGTTCAAGCGAAACTTTCTCTTCCAAGTCATCAATATGCTTTTGCATTCTATCTGTGAGTTCAGAATGAATACGCTCTTAGATAACCAAGCTTGCTTTGATAACTAGAAGCTCCTCTCTCACATTTTTCTGTGCCTCTGCTGATGTTTCAATGTGTGATCTATTAACACCAAAAGTTTAAACGCGGGCAATTTCAAAAATTTGCGATTCTTTTTCATTGAATTAGCCACTTACCTAGTTAAAATACAAACTTAATAACAATCTAATAATAAGTTCTCTTAATGAGGTCAATGGTTTGAGTGATCTTTTGTTGCTTAAATGGATCTCTTCTCTTGCTTGCAATAATGGATTTCTGCTGTTCAAGTCTAACTCTTAACTTATCATTTTCTCTTGTGATTATCTCATTATCTTGCTCGCTATGTTCTCTGAATATGACATCAGACTCAAGTTATTTCTTCCATACTACAATCTCCTTGCCCAAGTCTTCGATGTAGTTGTCACTTGCAATCAATACGTAATGCTGAGTTTGCTTTTAAAGCTTATTGCTATAGAAAATGAATTTAGGCACTTAATTCATTAAAATTTGATTTGTAAATGATCATGCTGCAAAAATATCTTACGCAAACTTTCCTAGCATACCGCCTCCAAGGTTAAGGTCTGCTCCAGCCTTAACTTCTACTCCTCCTTATTTTATAGACATATCTATAGCTCAGATTATTTAGTTTATTGAAACGAGGCAATATCGAAGGAAAAGAAGTTAATTGAAGAAATTAATTTAACGAATCAATTTCAATATAAATAAATAAATATTGCTCACTCTTTTTTTTAAGTTTTTTATGCATGTATATTGGAAGTGTTATAAAATTAATATATTATATATAGCATAATTTAATCGTATAATGAAAAGAAATTTAATGAACTAAATTAGATGGCTTGATATTTGATATTTATAGTTTGAAAATATATTAAATTAAAAAAACTTCTCAATTTATTCACACTTTATCAATGATAATTTCAAAAGATGCAATCTTACCTGAATGGGGTTTATGTAAATTTTTAGAATGAAAAATTTAATATCTAATAATTAATAATTTAGTTCAATCAGTGATAAGCAAGACTGTTTAGCAGATAACCTTCTGGTGTTAACTAAATACTATTTTCTTATTTATTTTTTCAAATTCTTGAACTTTCCCAATTCTTGTTAAATATTAAGAACCAATATTGCTCTATCATAATAGAGGAGAGTGTAAATTAAATTCTCTAAATAGTTAAAAATTAATGATTAAATTTAGTTTAAGCATGCATGATTCTATTAATCATTTTAAAGAGTTTAGGACAGCTCCCATTCCAATAACACCTTTAGGCTTAGCATCCTTAAAACCATCATTTGCTGCCTTCTTGTTTTTACCAGTTTTAGGAGTTGAATCTTCTCCGATCATGACCTCGATTTCTTCTCCAGTCTTTCCTCTAGTCTGTTTCTTGGCGTAAACCTTGATGAATTCTTCAATGCTCACATAACCACCACCAACTCTGACCACCAGGTTTCCATTCATGATCTTACAGAAGATCTTCTTGTCCATCGACACTATAGAAACCTTAGTTTCGAAGTCTTTTGAGATCCACGCTCATTCCAGTTTTGTTCAACATTTCAGCGAGCATCTGATCGATTTCATCTCCCTTTACTGACTTATAAGCGGCTTTCTTGGGCTTCTTGGATAAGATATCATTGATTTCATTTTCCAATTGGGCTATCTTTCTTCCAAATTAGTCATATGGGTTTTGCTCTTTCACATGGTTTAGCCTCTTTTTAATAATCAAATGAGCGTCGAAGTAGTCAAGTCTCTTGTCAACCTTGATATCTTGTGCGTCATTAATCTTCTCTACATCACTATAAAGTTGATCATTATCAAAGGCAATATTCTTGTAGTTTTTAGCAGCTGTGTTGATTGGAACTGTCAGCTTGTCAAGTTCATCAAGTTTGACTTTTAGGTCATTCACGAATTTCTAGTAAGTGGCATCACTTAAAAATTTAAATGTATAAACTAATACTAAACTTCCACATGCCTCAATTTCTGTATCGACTTTTTCCTTCAGTCCTTAAATTGATTCCAAATTATCATTCAGCACTTGGTCAATATGATCAAGTTCATTCTTTCTTCTCTGAATCTTGCCTTCAAGCTCGTGTCCTGACATCTTTCCTTTGTTATTGATTGCATTAGCATCAATCTCTTCTTTGTTGGAAGTTCCTTTTCTATAGAGACCCTTGATTTTATCAACAGTATTGTTAATCTTATCTTGAGTGCCCTAATCTACAGCTCCGTTGTTCTTTTACTTCACAAATTCTAATTCTTCAATCACCTATCTGATTTGCTTCTCTAAATCTTGGAAGTTTTATAGTTCTTTCAAGAGCTCCTCTTTGAGTTCTTTAGAGTCGCCATTCATGTGAGTGAAAAATCCAGTGTCTTCATCACCACTAGTGTAACCGTCATAAGAATCGGTCAAATCTATAATTCTTTGAATGGCATCTAAAGTGTCCTTTATCTTTTGTGCTCTGATCAGCAAGTCTAAGAGTCTTTGGAGTTTCTTATCAATATCCATAGATCCTAACAAACCAGCATTAAAAAATAAATAATGAAGGATGGGTATTTTGCTCGATCTTCTTTCCTAAATCATCAGACTCACCCTTTAGGTCTTTTATTAAGTTTGCAATTTTACCCATTCTTTCAATATAGGCTGCCATATTGGGAAGTGGTTCGGTATGCTCGAGATCTTTATCCTTAATTTCCTTTTAAAGTGAATATATTTCAGCTTTCACTCCGTTGTATTTGCCCTTAAAGTCGCCTAACTGCTTCTTAATAGCATCAAGAGTATCTTATAAAGCAGACAGTTGAGGTGGTAGCGCTTTGCCCTTGTTTTGCTCTTGCTCATCTTAAATTGATGACAAGACATGCTCTTCAAATTTATCAAGCATTTCGACTTGTTTTTCAAGGACTCCTGCCATCTTATCGATATCAGAAATATGTTTAGAGCAATTCTTTCTAATTTCAGCGTCTTGAGTTCTCTCTCTTCTTGCTTCCAAATCTCTAGCTATTCCATCAACAATTTTAGCAAGGTTTCTGATTTCTGATGAAATTTTGTCGTTCTTTTCAATGATTGCCTTTAGCTCATCGTGATTTTGGATTTGTTCGATCTGTGAATCTGTGTAGTCACTGAGACTGCTCATCATTTAGTCAACCTTTTACATATACTTTTAGGTATCATCCTTAATGTTCTTTATGTCAGCAAGATCCTTCTCTACTTCATCTTTTCTATAAGCATAATCATCACTATTCAATTCAGCTCTGTACAATATCTCAAAATCGTTTGCTTTATCTAAAATGTCTTGCAACTTCTACTTGAGGTTTATAATAAATAAATTAGTAGTTTGAATACAAATTAAGTTCTTTAGCTGTTCTCTGTTTTGCTTGATACCGTCTTTAGCTTTTTGGATAAGTTTTTGTCTCTCAACTTCAGCTTTGTTTGCTTCTCTGAACTCCAACATTAACTGTCTCAGCTTTTCTTGTACTGTAACAATCTGAAATCCATAAATTTACTTGGAAAATATTTTCTAGTAATAATAAACGGGATTAAGAGGCCTATCTTATTTTTGCAAAATTAATTTAAAGGTATATTTAAAAATTAATAAGAGTTTCTAAATATTTCAAAATTAATTACTACATGAAATTTATGTTTTAATAAATTTATATTCAATAATTACTCTCTATAATAGTCGATAATTTTATATTGCATATTTAGTGAAAAAATTTATTTAATTGGAATATAATAATTTAGCAAAGTAAATTCAATGTAAGTTAAGTCATCTTTACTTTTAGATAAAATTTAGGAACAATTTTTAAATTATTATATAAGTAAATATTATAATTTAAAAATTCTGTTTTGAGTGTTGTCAAACTCAAGATTAACGGTATGGTCAAGTTGATCTGACTCAGTCATAATTGCCTCACAATCTTGGACTGACAAGTTTTGGGGGGGGAAGTTTCCTGCTCCCAGACATTTTCCTGCCCCAAAAGGTAGTTTTGCCCCCAACATTACATTTTATGTTTTTTCAATAAATTTAATAGAAACTAATTAATTTTAATTTCAATGACCATAACCATGTACTATACAACATTTATTATTATATAATTTTCAAGGTACATAATTATTCTTTATCAAATTATATATTACTGACAAGGCTGAAATAAGTGTTTTTTTTTATTAATTAATGTAATTTTCATTAAATTTTAAATTGATTATCAAGGTAGAAATGATATTTGAAGCTAAATTTTAAAAAAAACTACATCGTAATTGATGATTAAGATTCTTTGAAAATTATAAAAATTAGATATTTTTATGTATGGGGCAGGAAACTACCTTTGGGGGCAGGAAACTTCCCCCTTTGGGTGCATATAAAATTTTGGGGCAGGAAACTTCCCCCCCCCCAAGTTTTACTTATCAAGCTTGTTGAACTTAGCTTTTAAGATGTCCAGTCGTCTGACAACTTCATCCCTTTCAATAGTGATTCTCTCAAGCTCTTAAGCCAGATCAGCTAGTCTTTGCTTGATACTGTCCTTGTTCTTAATTTCAGTTGTTACAGCATTGAGCTCATCCTTGAAAGTTGACATTTCGTCTTGAGTCTCTTTGATTTTCTTGTTTAGCTTCTCGAGGTTGTTTTCTAGTTTACGAAGCTTGTTGAAGACATCATTATATTGAGAACCTCTAAGTTTATTCATGAAATCAGCAACATCTTTCTCGAGTCTCTTTATTCATCCTCTACTTTCTTTAAGACGTCATCGAACCATCAAAAGACACTCTCATTTATAATTTGAAGATTTATTAAAAATGCAAATATCGTTGTTATATTCAAGGAGTTTGTAAATTTCATCTAGTCTTAAGTTTTTAACAATTTTAAGTGGTAGATAATCAAGGTCTGTTGCTTCAACCATTAAGATCTTTTAGTTGTTTTAAACTTGGTTATCTAGATCCAAAGTGCTTGCCTTATTTTTAGCGGTTCTGTTGACCAGTGAAACATATAACTTAGCATACTCAGGGGTATATCCAATATCTTTAAGAGCTTTCTCAAGTGTGTCTTATCGGGATTCGTAGTCCTTTAGTTTTTCTAGCCAAGTCTTGAATTCTCCAGTTTTGGTGTTTCTGAGTCCCATACATTGACCATGCTTTTGTTTTTTATACTTATATTTTTCTTGGAGTTTTTAATTAGAGTCTTTGAGTTGATTGATTTCTTCAGTAACTGGACCTTCAAGGACACTAATTTAAGTTTAAATTGCTGAATTAATTCTGTCACTGTCTTATTAGATTTTTTTGAATTCGAGACCAGTTGGTGTTTCCCTTAGCTTAAGTTTGTTTTCGTAGTCAGACTTTAAACCTTCAAGAGTTTGTTTGAAGTTATCTCTCTTTTGGAGATACTCGTTCAACATATCAATCTTAGATTCAATCTCTCTCGCGAATTGAGAGGTGTCTCTTTACTTTTCTTGATCCTCAAATTTATTGTTTATCAAATCTTTCTGGTCTTTCTCAACTTTATCTACATCTGCTCTTAGCTTTTCAAGAATTTTGTTCATTTTATCTAGTGATCCAAACGCCACTCCAAGTGCTTTCTCAGCATCCTTTATTCTTTTGTTTCTTATTTGATCTTCACATTCTTTGAAAGCTTTGTCAAAGTCTTTAATCTTTTTGTAAGCATCTTCGATCATCTATTCGGTAAACTTAATGTGAAGGTCTAGCTTATTCAATGATTCTACAATATCATCGCATTGAGTGATATCTTTAAGTTGAATTGGAATCATTTTTAGGAACTGCTTTTGATATCTGTCGATCTTAGATTGGATCTGCCTTGTATTTTCATTTGCAAATTCTTCATCTTGATTAGCTTCAGCAAGTTGAGTCTCATAGGTCATAAATTTCTCTTGCATAACTTTATCGTTGTCATCAACGTTACTCTTAATGTTGTAGAGCTCACTCTTTTTGGTGTCTAGGAAAAGCATTAAGTCCTCATCTTTCTGTTTCAGGTCTTGAATTTGAATTGATTTTTGGGAGAACTTGTTTTTTAAAATTTCTTTTGCATCTTCGCAAATTTGTTCGATTGTAGCTTTATATTCCAAGGTTAATTCTTTGATTCTTCTTTCAATGTCAACTAGTGATTCGTGGTCTGCATATGTGCTATCGAGATAAACGTTAAGACCTTGGATGAATTTTGAAATCTTTTAGATATCAGCTTGTTAAACTCCACCTTAGTTTAGCTTTGCCTTTTCAAGAGCCAACTTGATATATAAAAAGTAAAATTGATAACATGGAAATTTCCAGTAAGGGCATTATTTTCGTCGTTTAATCCCAACACTTTCTTTTTGAAATCAGTGAATTCATTAATGTGATGCTAAAGCCACTTTACTTTCAGTAGTCTTTCTACCTCTACAAAGAACTCCTTGAGTGTTTAGTTGTTTTTGGCAACTCTATTGATTCCGTTTTTAGTTAAAATATCTGCTACTTTGTGTCTTTCTTTGATTTGATGAGCTGCTTGTGTTCTGATAAAAAATATACATTAGAGTTTTTAAGTATACGCTCCTAGAATCTATCAACTCCGATTTTTTAAAATGTAATAACTTCAGTGTATTCTTTGGCTTTTGCTCTGAAGAAAGCGTTCTTTTGTCTAATCTCATCGTTGAATCTATGCGCTTGTTCAAGTAATTCTGTGTTAACTCTTCAGGCTTCAGATTTCCCATAATTTAATGGTTTTACTTGAATTTGTCTCTTGTCTCTAAATACTCTTCATTATTTGCTCATTTTGTCATTGATGTTGTTGACTTTGACCTTTACAATGAAAATTCTGAAAGTAAGCTACTAGCTTTGGAAAATTCTCTGTTCATCGTCAACTAAGACGACTCTTGTTTCATATACTGATTTAAGATGTTGATGGTAGTGGTCTTTTTGAATACCGAGAGTGATTGGAAGTTTATCTGAGATGACTTGTTCTGACTAAGAGGTTTTGGCATTCATCTAATAGACTTTTCAATAGTTACCGGTAGCAAGACTTTCTCATCTAGGAGAATTGTATGTCTGGCAAGATGATTGTTTTACATAAGATTCTTTGTGAGTTCATTAATTTAAAGGTTCTTTATCAATATCATTGTTTGCATACTTGTCTCTTATTCTCTTCAATTTCTCAATATAGCTTTGAGTTGTTCGATAGAGACATGGGCCTGTTCGTTCTTCTATACTAGAGAGGCTTTATGTTTCATCGTCTAGATGCTTTTGCCATCTCTCATGTAAATCGTGATTGGCTTGCTGAATTTAACATTCTTCGCGTTTTCATCATGCAATTGAATTCTTACTTGAGCACCCTCCTCAAGAGTTTTCTTAATCAGATCACTATAGTAATATGATAAGACTCAAATAACAAATTAAAATGAAGCTTACTTGTTTGAATTGTTTTCGACTTTAAGTTAACTGATTTCTCTTGCTTTCGGGATCAGGTCTTTTGCTATCTATTAACTTTTTCTATGTCTCAATTCTCTAATGCAATTTAGCAATTTTCTGTTCATAGCTTCAAGTCCACTTTCAGTTGATAGTTGAACTTAATGTTCTCTGTGAAATCTTTTCTTTAAAATTGAATATCCTTGCTCAAATCTTCAATCAGATGATCATAGCTTGTAGTAAACCTTTATCCTATTAAGTAAAATAAGCTTTTGAATTTAAATGACTAGTTTATGGTCAATTTTGTGCTCTCGCTCATTTTCCCTCTAAATTAAGAATTTGAATCCAATTGGTATTTGAATTATCGTTCTTACTGTAACTATGCCTCAATACCATTTGCATTTGCTTATGTAGCTCCTTAGTCTTCAACTCGTCTACAATGATAAATTATTAACCTCCCAAAACCCTTTAAAGGACTAAATCTTACTTATTGCTCATTTGCTGTTGTTGAATGTATTAACTTTAAACTTAAATATATAAGATATTTCTTCTAATATTATATATTTAACAAGAAGAATAGTTACTAACTCCAAAAATTTCATCATTAAGCAAGGTTTTATGAAATATATTGACTGACTATAAAATTATAATTAAGTTTTAATTGCATATTATAATGGAAGTAATATTGATGAACTGATACTTTTCAAAAATTAAAGTTAAATTAGGAAACATTTTTTCAATTTTTAAATTATATAAGAATACTAGGTTGTAGATATATTTTAGGAAAACGGATTGGTAGTGGGGCTTTTGGAACAATTTATGAAGGTATTTAAAGATTATTAAAATCACTATTGAATTATAGGGTAGTGTCTCAAAACAGGCATAAAAGTCGCAATAAAAATGGTAAGAAAACAAGCACATTCAGCAATATTCCTATATAATTAAATACAACAATTGCTTTGTCATCATCCCTATATCAATTTTTTTTTATGTAGGAAGAAAATTCGAGTTAGCTAAGTCTGAAGCATGAATACTAATTACTATGAGCTGTAAGGAGAAGGTATGTTGAGTAAATTTGTTAACTTTTAAAGAGCTTTGATAATTAATTAATAAATATGTAGTTGGAATACCTAAAGTATATTGGTATGGCGAAGAAGCTCAGTATCATATTTTAGTTATGGAACTTCTTAACGAAAATATTGAGGAAATTTAAATCTCCGAATTTATATTATTTTATTGCTTTGGAAATGTTCAATCGAAAAGTAAAAAGAGAATTCAGTTTGATGACAATTTTATTGATGACAGACTAAATGGTAATAAAATAATTAAGAATAAAAACTAATTTAGTTATGCCGATTAAAGGCAATACACGATAAAGGCATAATTCACAGAGATGTAAAACCAGAAAATTTTCTAATTAAAAAAATTCCAATTATCTCCTCCAATAAAGATTTAATGAACAAATCAAAACCGCATGAAATCCAAAGAGAGTATCCTCTAAGTTTTTATTTATTGATATATATTTTATTTATCAGTAGACCATTTACCTTGTAGACTTTGGTTTGTCAAAAGCATATAGAAATCCTATAACTGGCAAACATGTGGAATGCTTCAAGAAGTAACATTTCGTAGGAACAGCAGGATATTCAAGTTTAAATTCTCACAGACTCTTAGGTAATCACCTCTATTTTTACGAAAATTTGATATTTTGTACATTCTTCTTTTCAATTAATGATGAATAACAAAATTATTTAGAACAGAGTAGGAGAGATGACTTAGAGAGCTTATCAAACATTATGGTCTATTTTTGTAAGGGGAAATTACCGTGGTAAGGTTTACAAGGTGGTAAAGATAAAATAGAAAAGTATACTTTGATAACAGAGAAAAAGTTCAACACTTCAGTTGAGGAACTTTGCGAGGGCCTTCCAAGTAATATAAATAATACAATAAAATATTACTATAGTTGAATTTGCTTTATTTTGCAGTTACTGTCGCGGTTTAGAATTTGATTAAAGACCAGATTACGGGTACTTATGAAGGCTTTTAAAAGATCTCATCTATAAAGAAAGTTTTACTCAACAAATTGCATTTGAATGGTTAATTCAAAAACAACATGCAAATTCAAATTAAAACCCTCTAAATTCAATTCATGACAGAAAAATTAGAGGAGACATTTAAAACTATGACTCAAGGATTGATCCAGTCAAGAGTAAATCTATAGCCAGATCTAATAACAGACCAAGGACTTTAATGTTTGGAAAGTTTTCTAGTCAAACTAGGAAATCATATGAGGATAACTTATAGCTGCGAGGCATAATTTCATAAGTAAAAATATAGGAATAGAAAGTTTTAAATTAGAAGCTCAATCTAAGTAGCTAGAGAAAGTCTGTTCAAAATGAAAAAGACAATAACTTTAGTGCTTAGAATTAAATGCAAAATGTTATTCAGCTTTCATTGAATAAGAAAAATAAAAAGTCTGGAGGTCTACTAGGCTTCGGTAGTTTGAATTAATTGTCAACTGAAAATATATTGGCAAATTCAAATGGAAATAATACAGCATCTCATTAAAAGCGAAGTCTTTTATCTGTAGGAAACAATAGCGACCTATTTAAATAAATATTGCTAAAGAGCACAAATCAATAAAATTAAGTCCAAAGGGATTTACTTGTTAATCATAATAAATCGAATTCCTAGTCAAATCCTCTGTTACTTTTGAATAAAGCAAATAGATAACTATCAACTAGCAGCATTAAAACTAAAACCCTCTAAAGTACATTTCGATGAAAATATTTTTATTAATAATAAGGAATAAATATGTATTAAGTTGTTATGAGATTATTCTTTTATGTTTATTTTAAAAATAAATAGTTACATTTATTTCTGTAAATTAGCTAAATTCATTAGTATTAGAGAGTGTTTATGCAAAATTATTTTATGTTAAAAAATATTGCATTCAAAGACTCTTATAATTTAATTAAATTTTCAAGGTTTCAATTGATAGTTCCTAACCTGCATTGAAAATTGGGTTGATATAATATATAAATATATATTCTTTATCTCAAGTAAATTTTATTTATTTTCTAGCAATAAGCAAATTAAGAAATTGTGATGATGATTAAAATCAATAAATATCCTTAAAAAATGTCCAAGAATAATCGTTGAAGTAAAACACTCCAAAAAAAATAAAATAGCACACAGCTTTTTAAAATGATGACCAAAATCAATTAAACTTCTCTTAATCTAACTAAATAGAGAAATTGTAAATTTTAGAAAATCAAATGTCCGCTAAACAATTAAAGAGCACTGAAATTATTTCTACATTTTAAAGCTCGTAACAAACTTCTATTAACAGATTTGTAGATCGTCGAAGGACCGAGAGCTACAGTAACCACATTATAAAAATGGAGTTAATTGAACAAAAATATATTCATGCTGATACTATAAAAGAGGAAGAAACCAAAACTCCTAAAGTAGAGCCACTCCTTAAGAGGCTTAAAACTGGCAGTAGAGGGACTTCCAAAAGAAATAATTTTGGATTAGTTAATAGACTTATATAATGTCTGTTGTTTGGGGTTTTAGGGCTGTATTAATTATTGAATTATAGGAGATAAAAACCTCTATATTAAAATAACTTATTTTTCCATTAAATAAATAATTACCTTCGTAATATTGCTAAATCTATCAAACTAATTAACCATATTGATAATAGACTAAATGAGTCTGCTGGAACACTTACTGAATCAACAAAAAAGAAGAAAATTTTGCACTCTACTTTCAAAAGCATTATTAAAAAGCAAGAAGAAAAAAATAATTAATGCAATCAAAAATCCCAAAACCCTTTCATTAGTTTGATTGAGTTTTTGATTGATAAAAGTAGACTATTAGTGCATACTTTATGAGGGTTTTAATAGGGTTTATGTATGGGTTTAATGTTTAAATATTAGTAATTTAAGTGAGTATGACTAGCGAGTTTTTAATATATTTCACACAAACGTAAGCTTAAAGTCATGTGGCAGTTCTCTGAATTTTATCTTTCTAAGTTATAGTTTGATTGTTTCTAATGTTAATTAATTATCTTTGCTTGGCTTGATAACAGTAGAGTATGCAAGCTCTCTGAGACCTCCATTTATTTTATTTTTATCGAGATATTGCTTAATTCTTTACTTAAAATCTCTTTAACCCTTGCAGCTAAAGTAATCGTTTCTTGGCATGTCACTCTCAATTATTATTACTGCTAGAGCCCAGATATCCCATTAAGTGTCTCCATCTCTTCAGTCCTCTCTCTCTGGGAAATATCTATGAGTAACGTATACATTTCCTTATGCAGAGGCGTGCACTCTTTGAGCTCTGTTAAAATCAATAATATAAACTCTAAGTGGTTGAAAGTCCATCATAATGTTCTCTGGCTTTAAGTCTCTTTGAACATAGCCAAGCTTGTGAAGCTATTCAATACCCTCAACTATTTGCTGCCCGATCTAGCCAATTTATCTTTGGCATCTATTGTCAGATAAAAATTCTCTGTAAGTCATCTAGAGTAGAGGAAGTCTAAATGCAACATGATCTTTTCAAAGTAGTATAGTATCTAGCTAAATAATATGCTTACACTCTCTAAACTTTGCCTGTTATAGACTATAATACTCATTAGCAAAATTCCATTTGGTATTTGTCATCTGCAAGGAAGTAATTGAATGGACTTATTTTATAGGAATGAGATTCAAAACCCCAAAACCCCTTAGTGAGGTTTATAAGTGCTTTGATTTGTAGGGTATAGTTGGGGTCTTATTGGGGTTAGTAGACAAAATGCAGGTTTTATCTTAATTTAATGAATATTTAATGATTTTTAGTTTACTTAAATCATACAAATTTTATCTGCTTGTCTTTATTATATCTTTTGAACCTTGCTCTCTCAAGTGGGTCAAGTATATCATCTAATGTTTACCGAGGATAGTTAGGAGCTCTCACGATTATCATCTCTACTATGCTTTTAATTTCT
>ARYC01000795.1:0-19505 GCA_000711775.1 Oxytricha trifallax | reverse complement strand
GAGAGGATTGGAGAGATGGAGACACTTAATGGGATATCTGGGCTCTAGCAGTAATAATAATGAGAGTGACATGCCAAGAAACGATTACTTTAGCTGCAGGGGTGAGAGAGATTCTAAGCAGAGAATCAAACAAGATCTCGATAAAAATAAAATAAATGGAGGTCTCAGAGAACTTGCATACTCAACTATTATCAAGCCAAGCTAAGAGAATTAACAAACAATAGAAACAATCAAACATCAACTAGAAAGATAAAATTCAGAGAATTGCCACATGACTCTAAGCTTATGTTTGTGTGAAATATTTTAAAAACTCGCTTGTTATACTAAATTTAAATTACTAATATTTAAACATTAAACCCCTACATAAACCCTATTAAAACCCTAATAAAGTATGCACTAATAGTCTACTTTTATCAATCAAAAACTCAATCAAACTACTGAAAGGGTTTTGGGGTTTTGATTCCGAAGACCTCCAAGAAGTGATCAAGCTCAAGACAACTATGACCCCAATTCCCCTTTAATAGAAAGACTAAATCTAAAGCATTCCCTCCCTTATCTTATTTTCTTACTAGCAGTAAAGGAAGCTTTCTCTCGATGTTCTATAATATAAGTGTTTGAATACTTATTCCTACTCTCAACAATTTTCGTATTTGCGGTATTGCCTTATGTTTCACTGTATAAGAAGCAATTTATATTGAGCATTTAAGACAAAGAGAGTGGACTTAACTGCGCTCAATGGATGGCACTCTACATATTTATTGAGTTATTCACACTTAAATGCTTGCCTCTATTAAGCAAAATAATGATTATAGCATTCATTACTCTGGAATTACAGTGTGACTTCTCTAGTTAAAGAATCTAAGATGGCCAACATTAAGCACTGAGATAAATGAGCATCGATAATAGACAATTGAGAAATAGTGAATCATCTTAATAACAGCGTTGGTCTAGTACTCTAAAATTTAAACTCAGAAATTCTGATAACATAAAAGAACCAATCATACATTCAGTTGTATTGCTAGTAACAATAATCTATGATGCCTATCTTTTAGGAGTATTTAGTCAAAGCACTTCCATATAGATCAAATACTTATTAATGATTTTACTGTAAATGTTCAGTACTCTAATACTATATCAATATAAACTGAAATCTTACTTCAAAACTGGCATGTTAGACAAAGACACAGAGCTTTTAAACGTGAAATGGATTGCAAATCTATTGCTCTCCTTTGGTTCACCAATGCTTGTTTTTATCTTCAATTAGACACCTAACTACAGCATTCTAAAATTTAACAAAGATATCATTACGCTAATACTATTGCTAAAATACCAACATTTGGAAATTATAAAGTTAAAATAAAAATTAACTATAATAAAAATGATATAAATAACCATTTTAAGTATAAAATGTGAAAATCGCTAAGAGAAATTGCATTTTTGGATCATGAAATACTTAATGAAGTTCAATCAAATGTGTGATTTATACTTTAATCAGATTTCCCTGAAAAATTCTAATGAGCGAACAAGTATTATGCGTGTTACTCCAAAGTAGTTTACTCTGTATATTTGATAAATGCGATAATATATTATTCGAGCAATCTCCCTTATATAGCAAGTTCATTTGTATGTTTTTTAGAAAATGTTATAATAATTGCGATATTTATCTATAAAAAAGTATAATTTAGAAAAATAATCTCTAAAATTATGAAGAAAATGCTAAAAGTATGCATAATTTATAAATTAAGATTATATTGAAATACTTACTTGATTTACAAGAGAGATTGGTCCCATTAGTAATCCAAATTTATTTCATAAGTTTGGAATTAATTTCATAAATTTGGAATTAATTTCAGTTATTAATTAATTTTGAATAATTCTTAAATTTTAAAAATTCATGTATAATAATAGTTCTTGCTATCAGTTTGTATTTCATCTGGAATGTATTTTAGGGAGGGAGTTAAAAGATTGAAATGCATAGTTAACAAGTAAAAAGAAGGGAAACATTATACATGGTTATAATTGTCATAATTCTATCTCAGTTTATAATTCATACATAGGATTCTTGGATCTTGCAAAAATGAACATAAAGGTTAATTGGTTGAATAAGAAGTTAACTAATTTTATTTGTAAAGAATTATATTTCTATCAGATTTTCACCTATGGAACTATTTCGTTAGTTTTAATATGAGGCCTAGATAAATTTATTATTATTAAATAATACTATCTAAAAATAATGTCTAACAACAAACCACTTTTGATCGGTTTAGCCGCAGCTGCAGCTCTTATTGGAGGTGCTCTTATTTTCAACATGATCTCCAACAAACAAGGTGCCACATCAAACTCACAAGTCCTAGAAGAGATTGACGCCCTAGGACCCCCAAAGAAGGAGAGTAACGGTCTTTTAAGTTTTGCTTATTTCAAGGACATCATGCAAATCGTGTAGAAAAACGGCAAAGATAGATTCGCTGTAGAAAAGAAGGATTTCCTTATCAGAAGAAGATAGTTGCTATAAGAAAACAGAATGGACGAATACAAGGAGGTAGTTGCAGAGATGGTTAAAAAGGAAGAGACCAACTTCCAGGATTTAATGATGGAGGTAGTCGACCATATTGGCTTGACCGAATAAGAATTCATGCAAGTCAATCAAATCTATATGAGCAATCCCCAAACCTCATAGATCATTATGCAAGGCCAACTTGTTCCACAAGGTGGAGAGCAATAACCACCAAAGCTCACAAGACAGAGAACCAAGGAAATTTTCTTGTACTCAGAGGAAAAGAAGATGGATCAAATGAAAAATATGATGGAGTCAGGTAAATTCGGAGGTATGGGAGGCATGGGTGCCCCAGGCTCAGACCCCTATGAAGGTATGATGGATATGATGGTTGAGCAATGCAAACTCTCCGATGAAATTTTCTTTTAGTACGGCGTAGACGATGAGGAATTCAATTTCTCCATGGTAAAGCACAATCTAATGAATGACCCTGAAATACAAAGAACATTGATGATGAATATGCAAAAATTAGGTATTAACCCAGCTATGATGGGTGGCGGTATGGGATACTGAATGTGAACACTGATCACGAATCTAATATAAACTAATAAATATCATGCATGGTTCAATTCTATAAATCATTTGAGTATATCCACCTATTAAAGATTTATTGCATCTTTATTTATTACGATTCATAAGTAAAAAATTCTTATTTACATGTTTTCTCCCATACATCTTTCTTTCAAATTATTGCTAAAGATTTTTACTATAAATGAAATTTTAAGGTCTAATTTTGTAGATAATTAGATGAAATGATAAATTAATTATAATTTTATCATCCAGCAATAATATAATGTCACAACAATAACCCCAATAAAACATGATGGATTTCTCCACTCAAACTAAGTACTTCTTCGACACTGCCCAGCAATGCTTCGACCACTGTGTGACTGATTTCCAAACTAAGCAGCTCAGCGCTCAAGAGAAAGAATGCACTAAATCTTGCTTCGTCAAATAAATGTCAGTGTTTGGATCACTCGTCTCAACACTCTCCTCCCAACCACCTCAGTGATTGTATTGCAATATATAATGAGATTTTCTCTCAATTGCTTGAATCCAAAACAGTCTTCAACTATTGGGGCTAATTAAGTTCAAAGTGATTCTAATTGAGAAATTTTCAATTTATTTAAATTTCAATAAATAGCTTAATATTTTAAGTACTCTCTCCATAATCATCTCCCTTGCATTAAATGAAACTCATGTTTATTATAATTAGGTTATAAATATTAATAATTCACTTAATTTATAAATTATAATTAAGAAAAAGAAAGGGAAACGATTGTTTCATCTTTAAAAAATTTCACAACACTTTATTAACATTCATAGCCTAAAAAATACCAAAAAATATAGAGCTAATTTCAAAATAATAAATATGAAAAGCGCAACATAGACAAATTTCTATCCATCATAATAAGAAGAAGATAGTAGCAGGTTTAAAATTAAACTTATGTGGGATTTACTAAAAGTAAGTTATTTTAAGCAAATCAATTTTTTCAAATAATGTTACAAACCAATTTTTCAAACAATAATGCGCAATAAATTCTTATCATTTAGAGTTGAGGGAAATAATCATTAGATTTTTTTTCTCAATATTTAAATACTTTTATTTGCCAATAATTCTCAAAAAGTTATAAAAATTTCAATCTTTCCTAAATTTTTTATAAAAATTCTAAAACGTAGCTAATAAATAATTTTTTCTAATAAAAAAGAGAATCAAAACTAATACTTATAACAGAAAAAATAATTTCTCAATGTAGGTTAAAAATGAATAAAAAGGTTTTAATAAAAGAATTTGATTGGAATTAAAATCCCTCTCACTCCATATATCATGAATATTAGACCAAACTAAGAAAATCAGAGGAAGATGAAATGGCAAGATTAGTTGGGAGGGAGATAATTTAAAAAGCAGAGGTAATACAATATTAGATGTTATATCATGTTTAATTTAGGATTTAAGAGACTAATACCAAACTATGGCAGAAATCTTGAATGAAATGGAAGAAAATGATATCCAGCAATAGTAGATTTCCTTCTAATTTGAGAAGAAAAATGCTGATTTCGTAAACAAAGAAATCTCTTTCTTCATAGACAACTTGCGAAAGGTAATTCTATTGTATATTTAACATTATTTTAGAAAGCTCTTGACTCTGGGTTGAATGAAGATTCTTTAATGCCCATAAACGATTAAAGGGACAAATAAATCTGTAAGTATCTTATGAAATTCATGAATTAAATGCTTATAAACAATAATTTTTAGATGACTACATTAGAAATCAATCAAGGCCTCAATCAGCTATCTCTCAATCAACGAGGCCAGGAAGCTCTCAAGCAAAGGGTACCGAGGCAAGTATGCGTGGATCGTTCTATAGTACAACCACCAATAAATTTAATGAAAATTAAGAAACTCAAGTGATTGAGGGTTTCAAGCTAAGTCATAATATCTTGGAGTTTAATGAAGAAGAGAAGAAGATATTTAAACTCATATTTTTATAATTGAAAATACTGTAGACATATGTATTATGATCATTTTACAAAATATTAGCCTAAATTAAAAGCATTATGCAGGAAGAATGTGACAGACTTCAAGAAGACATAGATGAGATTCAGAATTAACTAATGTTCAATTCTAAGCAAAAAACATAAAAAGTGCCAAATCAAAAAGAACTCAAAGATTTCTCAAATAAATTACAGGTAAGTTATGAATTTCAAGCAATAATTAACTCTTTCTAAGTATATAATTGAACAGAATTGTTAAGAATCATAAAATAACCTAAAAAATGACAATATATGTAAGATAATAATTTATATAACACTTGTAATAAAAGTACAATAATAAAAAACTAAATAAATAATAATAATAATGGTTGAATCCTATTCTCACAGCTCAAAGGAGAGAAATGTGTACAATTACAACCCAGCTATCTAGATCTAAGACTATAAAATATCTGCTATGGATGTTCATGGTAATTCATAGTTTTACATAAATTATAATTATTGAGTCTTACATTTGTATTTTAGATAATGTGCTGATTATTGGGTCAGAGAAAGGCTACGTGTATCCTTATGAAATTACTATCAACAATCAAGATAAGAGAAAGGTATCAACATTTAAATAAAGTTTAAAACTCTTTTATTATAGTGCATTTATGATCCAATGAATGAAGGTGGAAAGGTAATTAAGCTTCTTTATATGACTAAATAACTTAATCTTATAAATATTAATATAGAGAGGCAACTCAAAGATAGATTAAATTAAGTATCTTCCCAGATCATCAATGATAGCAGTGCTTCTGAGCAATCAAATTACTATTATTTAGAGCAATGACTTGAGAACTATTCAGACATTTACTAAGAAAGTTCACATGTTTTGTCTAAATAATGCTGTTTATAAACCATAATCCCATTTCATATGATGCCATAAAAAAATAATATATTTTATATGAATTTTAATTGAAAGATAGAAAAACGATAGATAACTGCAACTTACTTGTATTAGGTTTTTGTATCAAGGAAAGTTTATAGCTTGTCTCTATATAGTCTTACTTGTTTGTTCTCACTCAAATCTTTACCACCCGCAACTTATAAAATTGTGAAAATAACTAAATGAAGTATTATAAAAATTATGTCAAACTTTTGGAGGAAGCAGCTTGAACAACTTATCTATGTACAAACTAGCAAGAAGAGTGTAGAATCTATCTGGCACATCTGTATTTTTAATAACATATTCCAAATATGCTTCAACATATGGAAATCCTCCATCCTTTGAAGGTGTGTCTTTTTCTATGCTCTCTAAATATTCTAAGACTTCATCTGGCTTCATATCAACAGGCTAGTCCCCAGTTTTAGGATCAACTAGAAATAATTAAATTCAAAACTTCGTTGCTTACCATATTTCTTGACTTATTCGATGTCTTTTTTTCTTCTTAAAATACTTACAGTTCTCTCACATCCCTCTAAATTCATTAAGATGTATTTAAAGGTTACTCCAAATCTTCAAAGCATGATCGTAAACTTAAAATTTATTTTAAAAGTGTATGATATAATTGGTTTCAGTTTAATCATCAATATTTTCATAGACCAGAGCTAATGTAACTTGAATTATAAAAATTACAATGTATCATCTTTGGCCTTTGACAGTTGAAGTTCTAATTCTTTTGCGTCAAGATATATTAAATAAGATTAGAGTGATTTAAGCAAGTTTGTTTGGACTAAACTGAGCATATCTCTCATAAATACCTTTTTATCTTAGTATATGCAGTTTGCTGGCATAGAGAATTTACTGTACATGTATTTTATCTCTTTATCAAAATATTTTATATGCTCTTTGAAAAGGAGGATAAACTCTCTATAAATAATGTTATAATAGAGAATCTTACCTTGGATCAACATCGGTTTGCTTAAAATTAGAAACAGCATTTTCAAAGTCAAAATAAACTATATAATTAACCTATCTTAACTTTAGCTTCTTGAATTCTAGCAAGTGAAAGTAAGTAATCTATTTGATCTTATGGTGGGACTTCCATCAATTAGAAAACCTCAGACTAGTTAATATTCTTTCCACTTGAAGAATGAAGAGCATAAGTATAGAGTTCAGTTCCAAATTACAATGAATTTAAGAACTCTTGTATTTTAGCTTTGGGTCTAATCTTTCGCTATAATATAAGCTTAAAGAAATCACCAGTTGCTGCATTATAGATGGCTATTGATGACTCGTATATTATAATCACATACATTTCTTGCATGACGATAGTCACCAGCTATTTTGATAGATAAATAAAAATTGAATCTTCACTTCATTGTTATTTGCTAATATCAGACATCTTGTCTTTGAAACTAAATTTCTTTTTAGAGTTTTAACTTATCGTGAGGAATAGATTGTAAAACTGCTCCAGTGTCTTTGATTTGTTTAATCAAAGTGTCATCCCAGACTATATTCATTAAATAACCTTATTGAAAATCTTACATAAATGAAGTGGATTAGAAACAATAAACAACCCCTTTTCATTCTTTTTCTCCTCTTCAAATTTGAACTATCCACTATTCGTAGTTAACTCATAGAAAAATAAGAATTTGTCAGTTGTAGCAACACAAATCTGGTCTACTGTGACTGTCTAGCCACTTGCTGATTATGGTTTGTAATTATAGAAATTTATTGAAGAAAATATTAAATAAAAGATTGACACTTTGATTTACATTGCAAGCAAAAAGGCATATGTCATCATGTAAAAAGACACTGTAAAAAGAAACATAAGTAATAGTAAGTTAAGTACTCCAATTCTTACACTTTCAAAGAAGCCCTTTTAATTACTGAATTGAAATTATAAAATATAAACAATGAAGCAGTGTTCTTGGATGAAACCGGGATTAAAAAGTAAATTGTCTTCAGAATGGATCCTTCAAAATATTTGTCATTATACATATAAAAGGCATTTGATTTCTTAGAGGAGAAAGGCAGATTAGACCTTTGTAATTATAAAAGAGTGCAGCTGTTAACTTCGCTGGAACTATTAGTCTAAAATTATAGAAGCTAAGGAAGTATTTTTAACAAAGGAAAACAAGGGAGCACAATTTAACAATAGACTTAAACAATTCAACTTGGATGCTGGTTGGGTTTACCTTAATGAGAAACTTGACTTTCAAATAAAGGCTTTTTATCCCAATTTAATAGTTTTCAAAGAGCTATATGATTCATCAACTAAGCTAGAGGGTCTTAAGAGCAAGCCTGTCTATTTCTTGCCAAAAATAAGTAAGACCTATTTTAAATGTTACTAAAATTATAGTTGAGAACGTTTAACAAAACTCATCTTCTAAATTCAATCCCTTGGAGAAACTGAACTAGGCCAAAAGAGCAGTTACAGTTATTTTGGAAGTAGTTAATGCTAAATATGCAGGTGAGTTGAAGAAAGATGTTGATAAAGTTGCTTTTATTTATAATAATAGACTAACTTGCTTAAGATGTATGTTGATATGAGGGAAAAGGATAAGATTTATCAATTCTTCCAAAGCTATTAGAGACAGATTTATCTTGAATAACTAATTTAATCGAAAAAGGATGATCCAATCAGTCAAGTTACTATTCTCATTTGGAGTGACTTAATTATCAAGAACATTAATTAGATTGAGGGATGTAGAACGAGAATACAATCATTCATTAAATATGGCAAATGGGTCCTTCAAAATAATCCCAGCATCGGTCTGACTTTATTCACTGTTGATCCTAAAACTCTCAAAAATATATGATTAAAAAATTGCCTCATATTGCCATTTATTTACAAATATTATATTTCTGACTTTTTAGAATAATTTATGTGAAAATTTGAAGATATATAAATTAAGAGTAGTCAGTGATTTATGGGAGATTTATTAATCAATCTTAATTTGAATATAATTATTTTAAAAACTTGAATTATATTTCAAGAACTTCAGACTCTTTTTTCGTACCTACCTACCTACTAACCACTAAAGTGACCTATTTAAATCATAATTTATAATTATCTTATAGAATTTAGAAACTCTTCAGAGAATCCTTAAGATGATAGAAGAAGAACAAAGTGTGAAAGTTAATTCAGTGAGTTTACTGGATTACTTAAATAACAGATACCCTGACAGATAAAAGGAGGTAAAAACAAACTCAAACTCAAATTAAAATTGTGTTATTATGATTTCATAAATTAATTTGAAAAGTTAAATTGATATTTTAGCTCAAATTACATCGTAAATTCAATCAATTTATATTAATATTAAGATTTTTCAAAAATAATATGCGTAGTCGTCTGTAATGAGTAAAATTTGATTCAATTTCCAGAAATTATTTAATAATCAGAAATTTATTCACACTTATTTTATTTTAATTTTATTTAAATATATTAAAAAAGCACGTATCTCGAAATCGATAAAATTTCGAGATACGTGCCAAATAAATCTAATTAATAAATTAAGTTTCTAATATATTGATTAAAATGAAATTACATTTGTAATAATTTCAAGTTCATATATTAATCAGAATTAGTAAATTAAAATATAATTAAAAGTTTCTGTTGTTGAAATGTGATATTTTTAAAAATATCACATTTCAACAACAAAACTTTTAATTATATTTTAATTTACTAATTTGATTAATATATGAACTTGAAATTATTACAAATGTAATTTCATTTTAATCAATATATTAGAAACTTAATTTATTAATTAGATTTATTTGGCACGTATCTCAAAATTTTAATCGATTTTGAGAGACGTGCTTTTTTAATATATTTAAATAAAATTAAAATTAAAATAGTGTGAATAAATTTTTGATTATTAAATAATTTCTGGTAATTGTATAAAATTTTACTCAATATTAAATTGTTATGTATTAGATTGCGAACATATTTGAAAGCTACGAATCCTAACTCAAACTCTACTCTGAGCGAGAGGGTGGGAGACACCTGAAGTACAAGTACTTTGAAGATCAGAATAAGAATCTGACCACCAACCTTCCCTCAGCTATTACCAATATTCCAGGGGTTCCTACCTTCAATTCTCAGCATCACTAGTCTAATTAATTAGCTTCAAATTCACTTAAATTATTAATTAAAAAAATATACTACTAGATATATTTTTAGCTTTTATTGATTAACAGTAAGTAGGAAAGCCTATAAGAGTAAAAAACTTGAGGATATAAACTATGATTATTAATATATTTGTTGAAATAAATTAAGTATATAGTTTACTTAGATCTCTCTCTTAGTTTATAGTATATAGTACTATGAGATATTTATTATAAGTTTGCATAAATATCCAAGAATCAACTAATGATCTATCCAAGCATATCCAATATATATTCTGATATTTTCCGGCTCTCACTCTCTTTTATTAACATAACCTTGTTTTAGTGGAACCTGCTCATTCCCATACTTCAACCAGCTGCATGATTAGATCAGGGAAGTTATAGGTCTAGAATAGTTCACATATTATATTCTTATTAAATTTACATATATCACATAATACTAAATAGTTTTTGGAGTCAATTAAGAATTATGTCTAGGCACCCGAACATACTCAAAAATCTAAAATTTTAAATTCGTTAATTGAACTTTATATGAAATGTTATTTAAAGATAAGAAAACTAGAGCAAGGCGATTCATAAAACTCACTGTAATTTAACATAAATAACAGTAACAGCAACACAGTGTATAACAATCAGTAACATAATTAGCATTTAGGTTCAAACAGTTTGAATACTTCTTCATAAGATATCACTCAAAGTTACTATAGCATATTAAGACTTTTATTTAATTTAAGATAATAATTTTAATTTCTGATTTATTAATAGTAGTAACAGCCGCATCATAATAAACAGCACACTAAAAGAATATTGGCTTAAAACCATGTGCTAAACCTCCCACACAAGAATAAATCCAACCTAAATTCTAAAAATAGTAAAAATTCAGTGAAGTAAGAAGATTAGAAATCATAGAAGGATGGAAACAACGATAGTTTTTACTTTAACTATGATTAGTTAGACCCTAGATTTACAACCAGTGTTTTTAGCTACGATTAACACAACAACAATGATTAAGCACACAAGAAAAATAACAATAAATGTTTAATATTTATTCCACATATATTATTAAATAAAGGGGGTAAACATAGCAAAGTGAAGGTATAGGATATTGAGGAGGATGATATAATTATGGACATAGAGGAGCATATCAATGAAGCTACAGAGTCAGACCATCACTAAAATGTTCACAAATATGATAAATTTTTAATATAAGAGAGTGATGTGCAAAGTGCAAGTGACTCCGAGGATGATAAATTATACTATTCAGATATTGGACTCCTAGGAAATGGCTTTATGAACACTCTAAATCTATTATAAATATATTATTAATTAATCCATTGGGCAACAACTAAAATGCACTAAATTAGCAGAATAATGGAATATTGAATAATAACTTATAGAGTTTAATGCTTTCAGGTAGAACTGCCTCAAATTAAAACTCAAATATGATGGGTATTATTGTATTAATTTATTATCTTATTACATTTATTTAGGAATTTCATAAATAGAAATAATTCTATACCCCTTAATAAAATATGAATCTGAACCAGTAAAGCGCATCTAACCTTATTATGAATACTTTAACTGTGGAAAGAAGGCCTTTCTCTCCTCCATTTAGTTAAGTATAGCAGCATTAATAGTAGTAACAAAATTTGTCTGTCATGTAATTAGGAATCAATCAAATCTTATGATTTAAATACAAAAGAAATACATCAAATCATCAAATTATTTATTTATTTATTTTTCATATAAATGATATTCAAAATAAACATTAATGGACTTATAGAATATTTGAATAACTTCAGATAAATTAAAGAACTATAAGTTATTGATACAAATTAATTTAATTAATTTTATTTTATTTACGGAAAAGTAACTAATTTAATACTTTCCTGTTGAATAAATTTCAAACCCCATAGTTAGATATATCGTTACTTTTAAAATATGGCATAGTGGGGTCTTAAAATAGTTGGTAAAGAAATTATGGAAATATGGATTCGTTCAACACTTTAAATACTATAACAATATAAATTAAAATCCTACTTTGAACTGTCATATATGGCAAAATGCTCAGAACTTTTAAAAGAAAACGTATTGCTAATTTTTTGCTCTCTTTTGATTTACAAATGATAATTTTTATTTTCAATTAGAAACATAACTACAGCGTATTACGGCTTAATAGTGATTTTATCAGACTAATATTTTAGATTTTACTTTAAATTTTTCAAGCAAGTAAATCATAAGATCTTAATGTATAGTCTAACAAGTAAAGATAAACATTGGAAGGAATTTTTCTGCCACAAAATATATTATGCACTCAAGATGGAAATTTCCTGCTCCAAAAAGGTAGTTTCTTGCCTTCTTTGGAAGTTTCTTGATTCATACATACAAATATGAAATTTTTATAGTTTATTTAAAAAATCTTTATCATTAATTCTGATATATTTATTAATAATCTAGCACAAAGATCATTTGTACCTTGATATAGGATTCGAATATTATTTAAATTCACATTAATTATTAATAAAAACAATTAAATTATCACTAATATTTATGTTTAAGATGAGAAAGAATAATAATAGTATATCTAAAAAATTGCATTTTATTAAAAGCTATTTATCATGTTTAATGGCAAATAAAATTAAAAATTACAAGTTTATAATATATTTATTGCTGAAAAATATAAAATCTAATTAAAAAGGCAGGAAATTTCCGAAGGCACGGGAAACTGCAAGGAGGAATGAAAATTTACACCAAACATTTTATATGATTATTTAAGTCATAATCCTATTTCTGTAATTTATATAATTAATCAGTTTATGAATAGATGAAATTCAAAAATATTGGTATTTAAAGTAAATTTTATAGTTTTAAGTTATCCAATGTATCTTAAAATATATTTAATTAAAAAAAGAATGTCACATTCAATAGTTTTTGAAGCGGTAGATGCCCTTGGACCCCCTTAGAAGGGGAGTAACGGCCTTTTGAGTTTTCCTTATTTCAATGATATCCTGCAAATTATTTACAAAAACGGCAAAGAAACATTCGCTGTGGAGAAGAAGGAGTTACTTATCAGAAGAAGATAGTTGCTAAAAGAAAATAAAATGGACTAATACAAGGAGGTAGTTGCAGAGGTGATTTAAAGAGAAGAGACCATCATCTAAGATTTAATGATGAAGACTTTCGACCATATTGGCTTGACTGAATAAGAATTAATGAAAGTCTATTAATTCTATATGGGCAATCCCCAAACCTAATAGATTATGATGCAAGGCCAACTTGCTCCACAAAGTATAGGTGAGAAAAAAGAGAATTAGCTTACATGTGAATTAACCAAGGAAATTTTCTTGTTCTCAGAAGAAAAGAAAATGGATCAAATGAAAAATATGATTGAGACAGGTAAATTCGGAGGTATGGGAGGCATAAATGCCCAAGACTCTGACCCCTACGATGACATGATGGAAATGTTGGTTGAACAATGCAAAATCTCAGATGCAATTTTTTCAAAGTATGGTGTGGACGAAGATGAATTAAATTTCTCCATGTTAAAACACAATCTAATGAATGACCCTGAAGTGCAAAATGTAGTGATGATGAATATGTAAAAATTTGGAATAAACCCATCTACGATGTGAGAATCTCTTGAATTAGAGAGTAATTACTGATGATTATTTATTAAAAATTAACTTTTGCATATGAGTGGTTCATTTTTTAAAATAATTTAAGAATATTTACGTATAAAAATTTTAATGCATTTGTATTTTGCTTTTCATATCTAAAATCTTCTTAATTATACAAAATTCAAAACCCTCAAACCTTTCAGTAGTTTGTTTGAGTATTTTATTGATAAGAGTTGGCAATTAAGGCCTACTCTATTATGGTATAAATAATCTATGTGGATTTATAATTAAAATATTAGCTATTTAATTGAGTATTACAAAAATATTTTAATTAAATATTTCACACAAGCAAAACTCATGTTTTAATTCTTTGAGAGTTAAATTTCTAAGTTTTTGTTTTATAATATCGATTAGTGCTTTCTTTTCCTAAATTGGAAAAATTGATTAATTATGTATTTGTTTGACTCATTGCCTAGAATAATATTCCTACTCGCAGTAAAGAAATAAATTTTTTTAGTATTCTTCTTTATTATTTTTATTGCTATAACCCTTATATCCCAGGCTGTGTATCGTCTTTTAAATCTTATGTTCTGGGAAACAACTTTAAGCAACGAATATATATCGCATGCACTTTGGATTCTGTTAAATGTAAAGTTTTAGTGGTTGATAAAGAATGATATTTTCTAACTTAAATTCTATTATATAATTGTCAAGCTTTATGCTTTGATTTTTTCATTGCTGGGATACCAGTCATTAAACAAAAATATTATGCGACTCCAATAAACAGTTCTCTAGATTTACACTATAAATTCAAGATTAAGGAGCTATAAAATAAAGAATGATCGCATCTATATAAGTAGATTGAGAGCCATTTGTATATTACCAAAAGCAGGAGGTTTTCAATGTTAATCTGGTTACCGATGTCTACTATTTATTTATAATTTTGGTATAACTGTTAATGATTAAAAGTTATGACTCTATCTAGTAGCTTGTGTACCTAGTCATAGCAAGCCGATAATGTGACAGCTTACTTTAAGAAGATTACACCTAACGCTGTCATTATAGATTTTATCAAACAAACATACCTCTTACTTTTGACAATTTACTGACTGTTACAGCTAATCAGAAGCAGAGGAGAATTTTAATATATAGAACTTATTTCTTTTTTTCTAATTTCTAATGTATTTTCCTATGCTATATAATCTAAATTACTTTTTATTTAAACAATACTATAACCCTTGCAGGTATTCTAGTTACTTAAATTATGTGATATTGGATTCGAGGAATATTGCACCTTAGTATTCAAAAAATCTAAGATAAGGAAGATGAAAATTAATGCTTGAAAAACTGATTGATAAAACATCCTAAGACAAATCTAGTTAATTTATCTCGCCAATTTTTGGATTCACTCCCTTACTACTCAAAATCAACATTAACTCTCTTTACACTCTTACAGAAATTGTCTTTATATGGGAAAAACGAATTCCTTTAATAGAATCAAGATAAGATAGTTTCTAGTATTATAAATTTTAAAACAAAAATATATTTATTTTAAGCTAGTCGATTTGTTGTTTAATGATTTAAGAAATTAAGAAAATTTATCATTCACTAGTTAATTCTAAAATCAAACCATCAATACCAATCTTAAACGTGACGAAGATGTATCTGAGTGATCGACGTGATAGTTCCATGACGTGCCAGTCATGAAGAAGAAACTCTGAAAAAACCAATTTCGCTATTGCATAGTCTCTTCCTAAATCAAGATTTTTCCAGCAAAATCTGAACATCAGAGCTCGTAGAAATTAAATAGATATCAGGATTGGAGAAAAACACTTAATGGTCCACCGCTGATGGGAAACAGCTTGTCGATTTATAGTTGCAAAAAAGCGAGATTTTTATTATAAATTATCTCAGCATTGTAAAAGAGTAATTGAAACAAGAATCTAAGAAATTTGAGCATTCCTACTTCTACTACTACTTTCAATATAAATTTTAGTACTTTTACAAATTCTACAATAAAAATCCTTTGTTTACTTGGAAACCTGTAAAAATTTCTATAAAATAAATTAAGAACAACTTAAATGAAGCTGTAGTTTAAGAAGAATTCAGTGTACATTTATGATTCAAAACTATTAGTTTTTTGAAAACAAAAAAATAAAAAATTTCTGAAGTCGATGTCTTAATTATTTTGATCTTGTAGAGCACCGCAGGATTTGATTTTGCTTTATGAAGAAACTTTTTTTTAAAAACTTGATAGTTGAATGATAATTGTTGCAGTATTAGAGAGGAATTCAAGAGTTTCTTAGATTTATAAAAATTATAAATAGTTTTTTCAACAACTCTAGTTTATTATGCCAGATAAAAATGAGCCCAGTACTCAGGCATCTTATCGTAAAGAAGTTAGTTCATATATTACTGCTAAATCTCCCCGAAGGTATCTTAGAATTAGAAATTTTTTTATTAAATGATACTAATAGACAGTTAAATAACTGAAGATTTATAGGCTGCCATTCTAGAAATATTTTAAAATATTTATTATTTGATCTCTATAATCGTCACAACTATATTTTAACTTAAACACTATTATTATAGATTGACACCAAACCTAACAATTAATCTTTATATTAAATTACGAATATGTAAATCAAAATCATCTAAAAAAGGATGATTAATAGTCTAATTTTTTTTAAAAAATAAAATGCTCAATCTAACTTCTAAAGGGTTTTTGGGTTTTAATTCAGGTTAAATTGTTTCAAAATAATTCTAAAATTTAGGAAATTATTCTATTAAATTTTTATTAAATTAATCTAAACTATTTCCCTCTCACCAAAATTTAAATATGAATCGGAGATAATAGAATTCACTTATATCATAATGGATTTTTTATAAGTAGAAAGAAGGTCATTCTTTCCTTCATTTAATTAAGTATTTTAGCAAAATTTGGACTAAAGTTTAATTAGGAATTATTCTAATCTTATGATTTAATTACAAACAATAAAGCAATTCATTTAATTATAAATTATTTATTTATTATCATCTAAATAATAATAAACATTAATGAACTTATAGATATTTATAGTTTTTCAAATTGTTAAAAAAAACTAATATTTATTTATTGATTTAAATTATGGAAAAGTAGTTAAAATGATTTTTTTCTTAAAATACTTCCAAAACCCCTTAATTAGATATTTTAATATTTTATTTTATTTGCAGAGAAAATTGGGTTATTATTAAGGTTCGTAAAAAGATTATGCTTATTTGCAGTAACTCACTAATCTAATACTTTTCCATTATAAATTAATATCCTACCCTTACTTCATATATATATATATTAAGTAAGGGTATTACTTTTAAATGTGAAATGTATTGAAGACCTACCGCTCTCATTTGGGTTAAAAATGATTATTTTTATTTTCATTAAGAAACCTAAAAGCATCATTTTAAGGTTTAAAAAAGATTTTATTACTATTATACTTTGTATTATACATCGAGTTTTCTCTTAGATTGAAGTCAAAAAATATAAATGCATATTTAACAAGTAAAGAGAAATATGGTATATGATTGTCACAATAATAATGATAATTATTTGCAATTCATAAGTTGAGCTCTTAGATGCAAAAATCAAAGCATTTAAATATAATAAATTTAATAACTAAATTATTTTCAATATAAAGAATTCAATCAATTTACGAATTGAAAAAATTCTAAAAGATTTGATATGTAGTGCCAATTTGATAGTTTTAATTAAATTAGTTAATTATAAAATTAAATATATAATGCCACTTTTTATATGTTTAGCTTCAGCTGCAGCTCTCATTGGTGGCGCTCTAATTTTATACTATTTCAATAAAAAGCATAATAATACCTCTATAATTATATATAAACCAAACATGTTAGAAGAGATCGATGCCTTAGGACCACCAAAGAAGGATATTAACGGTCTGTTGAGTTTCTCTTATTTCAAAGACATCATGGAAATAGTATGGAAAGCAGGCAAAGAAAAATTTGCTAAAGAAAAGTAGGATTTCCTTAACAAGAGAAGATAATTACTGCAAGATAACAAAATGGATGAATACAAAGAAGTAGCTCTAGAGATTGTAAAAAGGGAGGAGACCAACATCTAAGATTTTATGATTGAGGTTGTCGATCATATTGGCTTGTCCGAATAAGAGTTCATGAAAGTGTATCAATAATATATGACCGATCCCAAAACTTAACAGACTCTTATGCAAATGTAACTTATTCCACAAGGTGGCGAGCAATAACCACCTAAGCTCACAATAGAGAAAACCAAGGAAATCTTCTTGTACTCAGAAGAAAAGAAAATGGATCAAATGAAAAATATGATGGAGTCAGGTAAACTCGGAGGTATGGGTGGCAAGGGTGCCCCAGACTCAGACCCCTACGAAGGCATGATGGACATGATGGTTGAGCAATGCAAACTTTCGGATGAAATTTTCTTTAAGTACGGTGTTAATGATGAGGAACTGAATTTGTGCATTTTTCAACACAATCTAATGAATGATCCTGAAATACAAAGAACATTGATGATGAATATGCAAGAATTAGGTCTTAACCCATCCGTGATGTGAAACTGTTTGGAATAAAAATCGAAACTGATGATAACTTATAAATAAAAAACTGAATTTTTATATTCATGATTCACTCCTTAAATCATTTAATAATATTCACTAAATAAAATATCATTGCATCTTTATTTAACGATTCTTATTTACAATCTTTATAATTACAAATATTCACTGTTTTGATTAATTATTTATTAATAAAAGGATATTATTTAGGCCTACTTTATTAAAGATTTATATATAATTTTTGTATATATCATTTAATTATTAGTAATTTAAGAGTGAATTATACAGAAATAAACTTAGTGTCATGTAGTAGTTCTTTGAACTTTACCTATATAAGATTCTTATTACTGTTTATTTAAGACTTTATTAAATTTTTATTTGGCTATTTAATATTCCAGTTTTATGCAAGATCTCTTAGGGTATCTATTAATTTTTATTCGTTGCTTGATACTTTATTTAGAAGCTTTAACTAAAAGTCAAGTAATCGTTATTTAGCAAGACATTCTTTAAAATCATTTCTGGTATAGTCAAAAAAATATATTATCTCCTCTCTTAAATAAACTCAGAGAAATATCCTGGATTGTCTAAAAATTTCATTATTTTGATGCTTCAATCTTGGGCTAAGTTAAATTTGATTATATTTTATCTATGATGTCAAGAGTCAAGAGTGATAATGCCTGGCTTAAAGTCTCTATAAACATAGCGCAGTTTGTGATGTTCTTAGTTTCTTTCAACTATCTAGATTTTTAGTCATTAGGAAAATTAATTATGGTTTAAGAGAACTTAATGAATACCCTTTCAAGGAAAGACTAAAGATTTTTTGAGAATGGAATAGTAATAGCATCTTAAATGTAGAATGAGCTTAATGAGTGATTATGTTCAATCCTACTTCAGGATTCTTCAAAGCTAGTGACTAGCTAGAAGATGTATACAGTTTTAGGATCAATGGAATATATTTCCATGTCTAAATATTAATGTGGCTGCTTACTCTATGTAGACTACAAGAGACTTTTTAATTAAAAGATAAGATTTATTTAAGCACAATTCTTTCAATCTTTAAGCTAGCCTTATTCTCCGATTACCTAGTCGTATATTATTAATAAGGTAAAATTTTTTGAGAATAAATGAATTTTTTTATTAATATAGAATGTTGATTAATTAAGTTTTAAATAAGTCTTAAAAAATATGAGGAA